>CM021104.1:341061043-341095249 GCA_007115665.2 Sequoiadendron giganteum | reverse complement strand
GAGAGGGAGAGGTGATAGAGAGAAGTAGAGGCGTAATGAGAAAGGTAGATAGATTGAGAGAGGGAAAGAGAGAGGGAGAGAAAATGAGGTATATAGGGGTAGGCTAGATAGAGAGATGTAGAGTGAATTTTGGTGGAAGAGAGAGAGGAGGGAGGGATAGGTAAAGATGGATAGTTGAGATAGATAGAAGGAGAGAGACATAGGTAGAGAGAGGGCAAAGAGATATAGAAAGAGGGGGAGGGAGAGAGGAGAGATTGAAAGAGGGGGAGGGAGGGAGAGATAGAGAGAGTAGAGAGGGAGGAGAGAGATAGAGAGAGGTGATATAGAGAGAATTAGAGAGGGAAAGAAGGTGGAGATATTGAGAGAGAGGAGGCAAGGAGGGAGAGAGAAACAGGTATAGAGGGACAACTAGGTACAGAGAAGTAGATATAAAAGGAGAGATATAGGGAGAGGTAGGGATGGAGAGAGAGGTGAGACAAAAATAGAGAGAGGTCTAGGTAGATAGAGGGAGGAGGAGATAAAGATAAAAATAGAGGGAAGGAGAGAGGGAGGAAGAGGTATGGATGGAGAGAGAGAGGTGAGAGAGATAAGAGAGAGGAGGGAGGAATAGGTAGGGAGAGAGGGGTGAGATAGAGAGAAAGAGAGTAGAGAGGGAAGGGGAAATAGAGAAGTGAGATAGGTGATAGAGATGTGTGATGGAGCTTAAAATTAGAGAGATAAGGAGGAAGGTGGAGAGATTGAAATGTAAGGAGGGGGGAGAGAGAGAGATGTATAGAGGGATAGGTTAGATAGAGAGAAGTAGAGATAAAAGGTGGGTGAAAGGAAGAGAGAGGGAGAGAGGGGGGGAGAAAGAGAGGTGAGATAAAGAGAAGTAGAAAGGGAAGGAGAGGGAGAAGGAGAAGGAGATAGAGAAAATTAGTGAGGGAGAGAGAAGTGAGATAGAGAGAACTAGAGAGGGAAGGAGAAAGAGAATGACAAGATAGAGAGTAGAGAGGGGAGGAGAGAGCGAGGAAAGAAAAGAGAGAGAGAGAAAGAGAGGAGAGGGGGGAGGGAGGGATAGGTAGGTATAGAGAGTAGAGAGAGATATATAAAGATTAAAGGAGAGGGATGAAAGATAGAAAAATGTAGAGAGGGAAGGAGGGAGGGAGATAGAAATTGGAGAGGGAAAGAGAGAGATGGACATGTAGAGACATAGTTCTTGAGCTCAAGGAAGATATTGTTAAATAAAGGGATGGAGATAGTGAGAGAGAGAGAGGTCTAGAGAATAAGAGATGAAAATGAGTGAGATAGAAAGAGAAAGATGAAATTTGACCTCCTGATTAGTGAAATTTGACATGTTGATTACTGAAATTTGACCAAGTCTGAATTTTTTAAGATCTTCCAAAAATTAGAATTTGCATTATAACTCTTAGAGATCTAAAACCACTCTCAAACATCCTGCCTATATATACATGAAATATAACTTAAAGTATAAGAAAGTAAATGTCCATATGTAAATGTCAACTTATACTTTAATGTTTATTTCATGTATATAGTTTCCCTCACAGAGAAAGCAAAAATCTAGTTCTGTGCAAAGTAGGCCATTTGGTGCTCGCCAAATGACTCATCACATTTGGCACATGCCAAATGACTCATCACATTTGGTGCATGCCAAATTTGGTGCACACCAAATGTGATGTCATTTGGTGCTCGCCAAAAGGTCTGCTTTAGATGTGTTAATTAACAGGATTTGCTAAATTTTCTCATATTTTTGACCGTGCTCCCCATCTCATTTGCACGTCTTTCAATGAAAGTTTATAAAAAAACCATGATAGCATTAACCTCTATCTTAGATATCTAAATATATAATTATTTTTTCATTTTCATTTAGTTAAGGTTTTGATCCATGGCTTGTATTGTAAATGCCTTCGTTTTTTGTCAAAAACTAACATGTGCTAGGTTTAGGATAGATTTTTACACATTCATCGGAACGTGAAACAAATTACATTTTTTGAAACTAGACTCCATTCTACACATGATGAAAAAAAAAATCAATTTTCGATTAGTTTGCAAAAAATTTGGGGGGGAGCACGCTCAAATTTCATCTTTTTAGGATGTGTCCACTTTGAAAATTCATAAAATATTATATATTCATTAAAATAATTATCTAAAAGAAGGAGGATAAACTACATGGTATTAGATAATTTCTCACCATTGGGATTTTTGCAATTCTAAAAAAAAGTTAACCAAAAAGGGGAGAGCCCTCAGGCGCTATGCTATTTTTTTTTATAAAAGTAGGACCTATTTTGGGTCCCCCCTCTTTTTGAAACCCTTAATCTTCATTAATTTCAAAAAACAATAGTAGCTTAGAAACTAGACTTCAACTTTTTTTCTTGCCGCATCTTGAAATTTTGAGCGTAATTATTTTCATTTTCTCATGCAAATTAGATTTTCCTGATTTCAAAAAAAAAAAAAGTGGCATCTTAAGAGCCAAAATTGTGTCACAGATTGGAGCACTTACCCAAAAATTGACACACACCGTATAACGCATAACCTTTTTTCCATGAAGGATAAAATTCTAATTCTTTCAAATTTAGATTTGTAACTCCGATATCTAGTGCTTCCACTTGGTTAGATGGTTTTTTATTGAATATTTTTTCTTTAATCAAGTTTCAAAGTCAAACCAATTACAATTTAGGCATAGCGCAACCACATAGCGCGTAACATTTTTTGTATATATCGAAATTAATTAATTTTTTTTTTGTTGGATCAAGGACTTCAATATCTGGTACACTCATATTTTTCAATTTTTTTTTAATAATCTACTATTTTTTCACATGTGCAGAACATAGACCTTCATTTTCGATGAAAAACCTATGTTAAATAACACTAAAAAAACAAATATATAATAAAACCAAAACATATTAAAAGTATATTCATTAGATAGCTCGTTCCAAGGACTACCATAATAATTTTAAATAAATTTAAAATAAATTGATTTGATCCCCCAAAAGGTAAATTAAAAGTGATTTTTTATCAGGATTTTGATAGGTGTAAAAGAGACTCATTTATAGGTAGGGTTTAAAACTAGCAAGGTTCTATCCAAGGGGGTTTGATCTAAGGTGGTTTGATCAAATCCTCTTCAATTGAAATACTTAAAATGGAACTTTTTAAGGCTTAAATCATTATATTTTCTAAACATATGTGTGTGGATGCTAAAATCTGCATATGAGAGATTTAAACAATTTCATGTTGTTAGCACAAAAGTTAGTTTAAATCAGCAAACTTAAACATCCCTATGAAATATAGAATCATGTTAAACAATGCAACTAATAAGAACAATGCAAAAACATGAATGATTCCTATCCCATAGTGGATTGGTGTTCTTTGAGTATGTGAAAGAGCCCTTTCTCAATCCTTGATAAGCTTAGTGATATGATAGACAATGAGATGCTTGAACTCAAGTTGCCTATAGTGTAGATGCTTTCAAAATGTGTGTAGATTGTAGATGATGAAGAGAAAGATTGATTCTCAAATGAAGAGAGTAACCTTGCATGAAAAAGTGTTGTTATATTGTGGATGATTTGTGATGAAATGCTTTGCATTTTATAGATTTAAGATTAGGAAGAGTGATAGATTTGGATGAATGTGGGATCATTCATGAGCCAATGACAAGATGCCACTTGTCAAAGTGTGAGAGGGTGAGGAACGTGCAAGTCTTGGCCAATGTGCCAATTTGAAATTCAAATTTGGATGAAATGACATGTTTAGGGGGGATGAAAGGTGCAATAAATGCCATGTTTGACTTGTGCAAATAGCATTTAAAACCTTGTTGGAAGGGACAAATACTTTTTGGGGGGAAGATTCAAATTGGAAGAATATTCTATTTTGATGCCATTTTGAATGTAATTAGAAGAATTAATAAATCAAAGAAATGATTTATTGGTGCAAGTGGGTGGCTTAGTTAAGAGTTTGGGTTTGACTCTAGTTGAGTCAAAAGCTAAAGAATGATAATCATGATTAGAAATTAATTAATTTAGATTAATTAACTTAGGGGATTTTAGGGATTTGACATTTCATTAAATTAGTTTGATTTATTAAATCAAATGAGAAGAACATAAGGATTAAATAATTTGATTTATTTAATGAACCTTAGGAAATTAATCAATAAATTACTTTAATTGATTAATAGCAGAATTGGATGCATAATGTTAGTTTTGCATGTCTACAATGTGATTTTTAGCAAAAATCAGTTCTTGTCAAATTGTAAACCAGCTTTGTGGGATCACCCAAAGGTGGTTCAATACCAGCCAACAATGTAAAACCCATAGGTGCACCCCTATAAACTATAAGGAAATTGTTTGGGTAGTCCAACAATGTTCACACAAAATAAGGTGGTTGAACATTAACATACTAACCACATCTCATATAGAGTGTAATATCCTCTAATTAAAATATTAGTTTCAAATCTAAAGATCTATTTCTCAATCAAACTTAATCAGAGAAAATTGAGTAAACCGAAAAGAACACCAAGAAACTCCAAATTGATATTAGGTATTGTGAAACTGAAGTAGAATGATTTATTACATACCTTATGATGATATTATAGATAACAACGGTGAATAGATGTAGCAAAATACACCAAATAAATCTTTAAACAAAAACTCAAATACGCATAAAAACTATTACCAAAACCACACAAACTCTCTCCATACTTCATACAAAAGTTCTAAATAGAAAATTACATATATGAATACTGTAACAGTATCAAAATATGCTGGTCACAATATAAATACAATTTCAAACTCAAAAATCTACACTATGCACTCCAAAACTGAATCAAACTCCTACAATCAAAATAGAATAAGAACACAAATCAAAAAGATTTTAGCACATTGACAATCCCTACATGAAATTTCTCTTGGAGGCCCTCAAAACCACTATCTTTGAGCCTCAATCCCCCTAGTTTATCATCCCTGGAGATTCATCCTTCATCGGTTTACCAACCTCTAATGAATAGTCATAACCTATGAGAGAAACAATGCATAGAATGAAATGAAACTTTGAGACAAAAGCAATAATATACAAAACCACTTCCAACACCAACTTGGGTGCCCAAAATCCAATGTCCCAAATGGGGAATCTTGCATGCCTTGAATGTAACTCTTGTCATAAATATATTCCATGGAAATTACCAAGTGTTGATACCTATTTTGCAACTTTAAAATCCAAAAATGTTTGTTATTTTCTCTATCCAAAAACCCATGCCCAACTTGGCCCCAATAATTTATGAATATTCATAAATTTGTCACTCAATAATGATATAATTAATTCACTTTGAAAACCCAACTTTCCCGATTCATCTGTAGGTTTCTACTTGCTACGTAGGAAACTGGGTTTGCTAAGAATAGTGAATGTTATTTTTAGAAAAAGGGGACATGACATAGAGTTCCCAAGCAAATGAGGTATACACAATCATAAATCAATGCATACAAAAGCTAATCACATCAATACATGGAATACCAATCAAGTACACATGAGGATCTTTCAACACGATCAATGCGTATCCATGGGATATCAAACATATCATATAAGATTGTGAAGGACACACCAATCAACATATATTCTATGAAATAACATGTACACATTGGACTCACAATCCAAAATACAAAGGAGGATCGAGTCATCATAGAATCTAGCAATGGAGTGTCATCATGTGTATAATGAACCACATGGAGGTTAAAGAGTATGCTCCATCCCATGGAGGTCCTCAACAAAAATGGTAGACCAACCAAATATTCTTCATGGTACTTTGTACACATCCTCTTGGACATATAAAAGAGTCTTGAGGATAACTCTTGTTAATTTTTTAATTTTGTAATTTTCATTCATTTTAATTATTTATTTATATTAACCTCTGATTGCCTCATCATATCTCACCATAAAATCAAATGGACACTAGAGTCCTCCATCCTAACCTAGATCCATGGTATTTTGTGACCATGTAATCAAATACACACAAAATACATGGCACAATAATACATTTTTATCTCCATAAAATAAATGCACAAATGAATACAAAAATATTTTAATTTTTTTTTTTCAAATACACTCGAGATTTTTCAAAAAACCCCAAGTTTGAATATAAAATGTTAGCCTAATTAGTTGTTATATTATATTATGTGGGACATTGTTATACTGGCGGTAGGTGTTTGGCAGTTAAAACTGTTTATTCAACCGCTTCCTCCTTCCTCCTTGTTTCCTCGCTTTACAACTCTTCATTTGGTATCAGAGCCTCTTCTGCTTGGGAGTACGAAGACGTGACAATATACTGTTCTGAAGATGCATGCGAAGGAATGGGTTGTGCAGTGGAAGAAGCTGATGAATTTGGTGGTGTCTTTGATGTTCCTGTGCCCTATGAATGATTAGGAGATAATTTGAAAAAGGTGATGGTGTGAAAGAAAAGAAGCATCGCTATAGCATGTGACAATGGATACAAGATTAGCATGCTCTACGCGAATGTTAAGACTCTGAAACTTTTTAGTGCCACCATCGTATACAAGATCAGATCACAGGAAAGGATTGAAAGTGTTGGTATAGCAGAAGGCATGATGGATAGAGGCGCCCAATGGTATTTTTCCTGTGCATGATAGATAGAAGCATCTAAAGAAGAGGCATTTGATTTGTTGTGCTAGGCGTGACTAGAGGTAAAGTACTTCTACATTAAAATTGCTTGGAGGGCTTGCTGTTAAGAAGGCTTGTATGAGAGAAGGGCATAAGAAAGTGAAGGTCAACAGCCAAGTAATGAGCTTTGATTTTTTTAGATTGTTATTGATGGTAATTTGTGAGTTATAGTATTTTGTGATTAAAGTCAATTAAAAGGTGTAAGAAGGCATAAATTGTCAGCTAGTTTTTGAGAAGAATATATGAGGACAATCTAAAATTACAAATACAGGACAAAGTTATGTCCAAGATACAAGAAACCCTAGTTATGGAATGCCTTTTTGGTTTTTTCGAAAAAATTTAGTACTTGTTCTTAGGTAGTTATTACTGTAATGAGAATTCATTGTCAAAGAAAGGTTTGAGACACCACTATCAAGAGGTAAATAGTTTTGTTAATGTTGTGAAGTGAGAAGAGTGCATTATGGATATTGTATTAGACAAGTATTCTAGATTTAATTTTCATACATGGAGAATGAAAATTCAAATACAATTAATGAATACAAATTTATGGGGTTCAATAGTAAGCGAAAAAGAAAACCCACTTACAAATGCAAATAAGTTATTGAATTGGAATAGTAGAGATGATAAAACCAAGGTTATTATTGTTCTTGCTCTTTCTAACTTTGAATTACATCATATATATTTAGACAAATCATTAAAAGAAATTTGGGATGATCTAAATAAATTGTTTGGTGAAAAAGCACTTAATGCAAAATTTTCCCTAAAACTTCAATTAGGTTCAAAATGGAAGACGAAATCACAATGTCAAATCACATAATTAATTTGAGGTCTCTAATTAGGCAATTAGCAAAAGGCAAGGCTCCAATAGATGATGACGATGCTAGAGCTATATTGTTAAATATTTTTCCTTCAAAATACAATAATGTTATTTCTACACTCACTCAAATAACTTCTCAGACCTTAAAAGATATGATTTCAGCTAGAGCTATATTCTTAAATAGTTAAATCCTTCAAAATACAATAATGTTATTTTTACACTCACTCAAATAACTTCTCAAACCTTAGAAGATATGATTTCTTCCCTTTTAGCAGAAGAAAAGACAACAAATGCATAAGATACTAAAGGTGATTTTCAACAAGAGAAAACATTATATTTATGAAGCAATAAAAAAAAGGTTAGGTACAAACAAAGGGGAAATTACATGTTTCTAATATAAGACAAAGGGTCACACAGTTTGGTCTTGTAGGATTTGAGCCAGTGACTTTAAAGGAAAACTCAAAGATTAATCAAATGAAGGTAACTTAGTTTGTATTAAGGATGAGGATGAGGATCCACTAGATGGTGATTTTGTTGATATTACTAAGAATGGATTAGTACTTTGAGTCATCACATTGGAGACTGGAGGCATTGGTGGATGGAGAAATTTTTGTCATCTCAAGTCAACTTCTCACTTTGAGATGGTGCTTTACATGAGAAGAGTTTTTTCTTTCCATTTTTTCTTTCATTTTATATTTCCTTGTTGATGTTGATGGATTTGAAGAATACCTATATTGTGAAGTTTGGTTTTTGGAGATAGGTAAGGGATTTCTTGTCGAACTCAATATGGATTGTTGTCCTACAATTTTATGATACATTGATCAAGAAGATCTTCTCAAGAATGTATATTGGTTTTGTAATCAACAATTGGCAAAGTAAACTCTAAGTTTCCAGTGATACATTTTCAGGAACAATAATAAGGGGGGAATGTTAGCATAATTAGTTTGTATATTACATTGCATGGACATTGTTATACTGGTGATAGGTGTATGCAGTTAAAATATTTATTCAACCACTTCCTCCTTCCTCCTTGTTTCCTCACTTGTATAAATGCTTTCATGATCATCGAATAATATATACATCAAGACAACTCTTCATAAAATTCTAAATTTTCAAACATCAATTTTTTTCAAGAGTACCCTTTTGAGTCTCAACCATGCACTATTTGAATCACTTAATGATTTTACATAATAATATTAAAAATATCACCATAATTTTAATGTAAAATTAAAAATCTCAAAATAAAATAATTATCAAAAAATTTCAAATTAATTTCAATTGATTTAAAAAATCCACCAATATAGTCTTTCCTATGAAATGAAATGTTATATACATCTATTAAAAATGGAAATGGAAAAAGAATAAATAATTTCAATTGCAAAGCATGCAAATGAAACCCTTACCTTCAATTCTAATGCAATGTAAGCATGGAAAGAGAGTTTTTGTTGAAGATGGTCTAATTTTCCACCCAAGTATGCAATCAATCCTCCACTCAATTCCAAGCCAACAACCCAAAAAAATACATCTCCAACTAATTCCAAGCTAATTTCCAAGCAAACAAAAAAAAATGGAGAGAAAAAGCAAACAAATAGGTAAAAAAATAGAATGAGCTCCTTTATTTGTATAAGCTAATTTCATTTTTTTAGAAGCCTCTATTTCATTTCACACTCAAACCACAAATACAAAACATTTTGAAATCAAATGAAATTTGTATATTTTTCATAAAAATCCTTCTAAAGTTTAAGGTAAATTTTATACAATATTTTATTTTAAATAAAATGACTAAAGTCATCAAATGAACATTATCAATTTTTTAATATATTTTTTAATAATTGACGCTTTGCCTAATTAAATTATTTTCATGAAAGAAAATATAAGAGAACACATCAAATAAATTTGCACAATAATAATATATTTTTTTGTTTAAATCATATATCATTTTACACTAATAACATAATTTCATTTCATAAGAACAGAACAAAATACAAAAAATAATTAAATTCAATTAATCACAAAAGTCAAACAATCTACAAAAATATACACAAATTTTATGAGTTTTCATATGTCTTAGGAATCTATAAGTTTATTTTTGGCTCATAGGTCCACACAAGATGCATCTCATAGCTCAAACTATTTAGCAAAACAAAAATAAAATACAATAATTTTATCCAAGTCGGTTATCTCCCGTTAGACCATCATTGAGGAAAACCTATGCCTACACACACAATAAAACATTAGGTGTATTTGCACAACTTAAGAACTTTGAAGCATAGTATATAACAACTTAGATGCAATATCCATAACATGGTATCAAGACTACATCTATTGAAAATCATCTAAGTCTAGAATGACTCAGATAAGAAATGTATAATAAATAAATAAAATTCTAAAGTTTGATGAAAATACATAATCACATATTATTGTGAAAATAGTTAATTTTAAATAATATACCTCATCCAAGCATATAAAAATCCACTCATATAAATCTAGGTACAATATTAATACATGTCAATTAAAATCCACAAGAAAATCATTAGCAAATATGATAATAGTACCAAAAAAAAAATTATTCCAAACACATACCAATCAAAATATGTGAATCCAAAATACATGATTCATACGCCTCAATAGCAATACGAAAATTATATCACCAACAAGTATAATATAGTATTAAAATCTAGAACATAAAATAAGCATTAGAGTTAGACACATACGTCTAGGGCCTTACATCCTCCTCCCCTAAAACTAGGTTTACTCTTGAAGCTTAAAAAATTTGAGGATAAAGAACCCACAATTATAGATCATCCTCCCAAGTAGTTATTGAATCATCAAAATAGTCTCGCTATACCCTTACATGGTCTAGGTATCATCCCTAAAGGATTACACTCTAATTTGCTATAAAACATCGATGAGATCAAAAGAATATTTCCTTTCCTCCTTAACCTACAAGGCACTCTAATCAAGAGCGTGGGTCACGCCCTAAACATCTTACCTTAAAATGGAAATGTGGAACATAGTGGATGTGTGAGGGGCCAAGAAGCATGACAAGTTGGTATGCAACTAGACAAATCCTGTCAAGGATATCAAAAGGATTGCATAGTTTAAGATTAGAGACCTTCCTATAATGGATTAGGATCTTACACAATCACACTCTCAAATATTTACTATCACCAACTAAGAAGTGTTGATCTAAACTCTTGGCATTGGGACTTATTATGCCTATCTTGAGAAATCAATAACTAATCTCTAATATGAAAAATTTGTTGCTCCATATCCTAAAGTATCTTAGAACCAATGTACATATGATCCTCAATATTGTACCAACTCAATGGATCTTGATGAGGATGGCCATACAAATCTTAGTAAAATTCCATGTCAAGAGAACTATGGTACTTATTATTATAAGAAATCTCAACTAGGTATAAATAGTCCTCCCATTTGGATTGTTGGGCTATGCATTACATACAAAGTATGTTCTTAAGACCTTAATTCATTCTCTCAATATGACCATATACCTTTGGGTTATAGGCCTATCTAATATTTAGTTAAGTGCCCAACATCTATTATAAAGAAGTCAACAATGAAATGTGAACACAAGGTCATGATTTGTGATTATCTTATAAGACACTTCATACAATTGAATGAAATCCTCCACGAAGACATGTACCACTTATGTGTCATTATAGGATGTCCTCATGGGTGAGAAATTGGAAGCATTGGGCATCTTTTCTATCATCACCATGATGGCTTCATAGTGACGATCATGCAAAGTAAAACTAATGATCAAGTCCATAGAAATTATATCTTATTTCCACTCAAGAATGCCTTGAAACCAAATCATTCCTAGTGGATGATGGTTCTTTGACTTCGCCCTTTAGCACTCAAGATAATGACCATTAAAATCAACAATACTACACCTCATCCATATCAATTGAAATTGTAGACATCTAAATTTGATCGTTTCCATATGATCAAAATCGTCTACTCTATTCATTTATGTCATTAATAGTGATTAAATAATTTATTTAATAATTATTTCATTTTATACCTAAGGTCCCTAAAGTATGTAATTGAATAATTAAATACTTTATCTTACACCTTTTCTTCTCTAAATTAAATAAATAAGACAATTTATTTAATTTAGTCATTTGACCTATTTGGATTAAAACCAATTTTCAATCCCTCTTTTTCTCTCTCCTTGTCACACTCTCCATAATCCTCTTTTAATCTGGATTAAATTAATTAATCTATGATTAGGATGTGCACCACTTAATATAGATTAGTGTCACATCCTCCATATTCTCCCACTTTCCTCTAATCTTTCATTAATTATCATAATCCTATGTTTGCACGACCTTAATCAAAGTCATTAGCCACATTTAGCATACCTTTTTTAGTCAACCTTTCCACTTGCCTTTCTTGGCCTTGACTCTCTTTCCCATGCGAATTTTTAATTCACATTTATTCACCCAAGGCTCCTCTCTTCCCCATGTGAATTTTTAATTCGCTTTTATCCTTCCAAAGTCTACCCTATCCCCATGCAAGTTCTAGAAGACTTGACTTGTCACTTCACATATGCCAAGGACTTCTAGAACCTTTGACTTGTCACATCACTCACATGTGATAAATCCCCATCTTTTTGGAAACCCTCTCTTATTCAATAGACTCTCCTAAGCATGTGAATTTTTAATTCACATTTATTTCTCCAACCACTTTCCCTTTTTCCATGGAGATTTTTGAGGAATTCTAAAATTCCTCAAATATCTCTTTCATTCTCATTTTGGGACAAGAAGTTCCTTTTTGAGGAAATCTTCTCATCCCCCAAAGTACCTACAAGGTACTTGTCCTTCATCCACATCATGTACCTCTCTTACACCTCATTTCCAAATTATCCCACCCTAGGCCATCTCACATTCCACATGTCAAGATGTGAGGGCTTGTGAGTCCTCAACTCACCATAGCCCTCCATCTTGATCTTGTTGGCTCAATCTCAACCGTTGAATTCTCTAGAGAATTCAAATTGTTATATAAATACCCCCTCATTTCTCTCATTTGGGGAATCAATCTTTTGCTATCAAAACTCTTGCAAAATTACCATTTGAGCTCTCATCCACCATAACATTTAGCATCTCACCATTACCATGTCTTCACCCATCTTGCATATCACCTTGCATATTTAATTTAGCTTGTCATCCAAAGAGCACACAAATCTTCTAAGATCAAAGTGCCAACCAAGGAAGAAGCAACATGAAGGTATAATCAATCTTAATTTATTTCATCTTGCTTTCATGTTTATCATTTCATTAGGCTAATCATTGAGGTGTCCTCTTTGTGTTACTTTCCTCTTATTGCATTAATAGTTATTTAGCATCTCATATTAGGGCATAACATTTTAGGAGATCACATTTCTGGCACGCCCGATGGGACCCACAAATGGGTCTCTTTGCTTTACTTTTGTTGTTGTTTAAGTTGTTTGCAAGTTCAGGTTGCAGAGGGGCAGATTTGCCCCGTAGAGGGGCGGACTTTCCCTCTCATGCGTTGCAGAGGGGCGGATTTTCCCTCCCGTGCGTTGCAGAGGGGCAGATTTGCCCTCTTGTTTGAGCATTTTTAACTTTTTTTCTGCAAGGGGGTGGATTTGCCCTCTTGTTTCAACGTTTTTCACAATTTTTTGCAGAGGGGTGGATTTTCCCTCTTGTTTCAGCATTTTTAACTATTTTTCTGCAAGGGGGCAGATTTGCCCTTTTGTTTCAACATTTTTAACTATTTTTCTACAGAGGGGCAGATTTACCCTCTTATTTCAGCATTTCTAACTGTCTGCTACAGAGGGGCAGATTTGCCCTCTTGTTTCAACATTTTTAACTATTTTTTTGCATAGAGGCATATTTTCCCTCTTGTTTCAGCGTTTTTAATAGTTTTCTACAAAGGGGCGGATTTTCCCTAAACATCACGTTCGAGAAGGTAAAAAATTTGCATTTTAGCTCTATTTTTGTCTCAGTTTCTTGTTGTTTTGAAGTTCTAACCCCCTAAATTTTCTTGTTTGTGGGTGTAGATGGATTTCCTACTAATACTTTGTAGCATTTGGTGGTTATTCGAAAAAACAAAAAAAAGGGGAAGAGAAAATAGCTAACATTTGTTTGCAGGACCATCTATTTACTCGAATTTTAAAGTTTTTCCTTGCTATTTTATCTAGGCACTTAGTTTAACTAGGAGAAAGTAATACTTGTTGTGTGTTGTGTTTGTTTTTCTTTGTGTTACCCTAAGGGGGCATTAGTTTGTTTTCACCTTCCCCTTGCACTTTCTGTGGACCGGGGGGCGGGCGGGTAGTTGGAAACGATTAGTGTCTTCTTTTTAGAGGGACTTGCTTGGGGATTTCATCACCCCAAGGGACAATCCCAACCACGCATACCGACGGGGTATAAAAAGGGGGGAGAGTCAAAGTTGTACCCCAATCTAGTCACGTTGTGTCTGGTGGAACGTCGAAGCTAGAGTGATACCTAGATAGACGTGAAAAGTTGGTCTGAGCCTTTCAGTATCTCGCTGGGGTTCCTGACTCACGTTTCTGACGGGCTGGTGTTCATGGTTGTGCCTCACGTACTGAGCATATATCAAGGACTCCCTAGAAACCTTGTGCATCCTAGATTAAGACCTTTGTTGGCCATACCCCTTAACACTAATCATAGGATTGTGCTTGTTTAAAGTGTCTTTCTGTAAAAAACTAGTAAATCTTGATAAGTCAGGCTCATTGAGTCATTTCAAGTCCTTGCCATAAACCAAGTCACATTTTTTTTGCAGAGGGGCGGATTTGCCCCCCTGATCTGTTGTTTTTCCTACAGAAGTGCAGATACGCCCCCCTGATCCACTATTCTTCCCACAAAAGTGTGAATACGCCCTCCTGATCTGCTATTTTTCTCACAAAAGGGCGGATACGCCCTCTTGATCCATTGTTTTCCTACAGAGGGGCAGATTTTCCCCCCTGATCCACTGTTTTGATTGCAGAAGGGCAAATACGCCCTCCTGAATTGACAGGTTCATCCATTCGACCCTTCCAAGCCTCCGTTTAACTATCCCGAGTCTCTGTTTGACCGTTTGACCATCCTAAACATTCATTTAACCAATCCAAACATCCGTTTGACCATCCCAAGCTTCCATTTAACCTTTCTAAACGTCTATTTATCACGTTCACATTGATCATTTCACAATTTGAGAAACCCATTCTACCATCTTACTGTGTGACCTAAACATTTGCATTTTCCAAAAAAAGCACTTCAACAACACCCAAGACATCTTTCATTTGCACTTCTCAACATAAAATCCCTTAAACCTTGTTTTAGGAGTTATCTCCTGAATTGACCAAGGCATTAAATTTGATCATTATCCTACATATCAATCATTGTCTTCAACCTAATCAATCTGTTTCTATCTTAAGGCGGGTTTGTATTGTAAGTTAGCATCATTGGCCCAAATCAATCCCCTTTTATCTCAAGGCAAATTCGGCGTCATGATCATTGATTTAGCTAGTTCAATCCAATCAACCAACGTTAGAAGTCACTTAGGGTGATTTCCGAATTGGGTTTTAGGATCCCCTCCATCAACCGATCCAATCCAATCTATCCAAATCTGGTATCATTCAATAAAAATCCCATCATCCAATCAAGATCATCTAATCAAATCCAATCCTTATCCAAATCATCAAATTGATACATCATCAATTGATCCATAAAATTATCCAATTGATCCAAACAATCCAATCCAATCTATCCAAATCCGGTATCATCCAATCAAAATCATCTAATCAAATCCAATCCTTATCCAAATCATCAAATTGATACAACATCAATTGATCTACCATCTTATCAATCGGTCCAACATCCAATCAATCCTGCAATCCTAGTCCAATCTGAATCAATCAATCCAAATCATCACCTAGATCATCCTTTAGAAGTTGCATCTTGAAATCACTTAGTTGTTTTGCATGTTCATTCCCGTTTAGACCCGTTCACAAACAAAAAAGTAAATGGAAAACCAACAAACCCAAGGTTCCCAACCAAATTTCCCTCAAGATCCCAATAACATTCCAAACAATCCACACAATTCCCATAATGGTGTCTCATCCCAATCGAACACCGACATCCAAAATATCACACCACCCAGTGATGAAAACATGGTCAATCAACCCACAGTCACCGTTGATGAATACCTCAGTAATCGTGCCAATGTCCAAATGACAGATCATCTCCTAAATGAACGTGGGGATAAGATCCTTGCCACCCTACTCATGAAGGGAGTCAAACCACCATCATACTTTGATGCCTCACCATAGGTCCTCCCAACATCTGTTGATCCGCAAGCTTCACAAAATGTTTCAGGAAATCCCTATGCCCCCGAGAGTGCACCCATGGACAATCGGTACCACCCCAAATTTGGAAATGCCATCATCCATCAAGTCCAAGAGTATCCTCGTCTTTCCACCACAACATCTACTATTCCACCACCAGATCCTAATGATCCCCATACCTATGGCATGCCATCATACATCCCATCTTCTCCACCACTTCCTCCCCCACATCCTAATATTGGGGGCACACCTACACTTACCAATTTTCTACCTCCTGCATTTCAACAACCTCCAAATAATCCACACCAACCCACCACACTACCAGCACCACCACAACATACTTCTACCGCTTTGGATTCATCTCAACCCTTGTATCCACAACATCTGCAACACACTACCGTTCTTACATGACCATCACATCAAGTAGTGTAACCTACCTCACAACAACCACCACATAACCCTTTCATGATCACCCCCCAACAACAACATATCTCATCTCATCAACGACCCCCACAACAACATGTGCATATCCCTACAAAAACACACCATAATCCGCTTACTAAGTACCTTTATCATCCCTCTAGCACATACACTATTCCATCCCATCTCAATATGAATCCTCATCAGAATGCTCAAAACCAAACACATACCCAATCACCACCTTACACCAATCCTTTACAACCTCAACATCATCCCCACCAATAAATGTCGAATCCATCCCCATATGCCATGCAACAACCCACCATTGCGCAACAATACCAATTCTATCTGCCCTACTTTCAACAACAACCGACTTATCAGTAGGGGGCACCTCACACTTCCTATTACCAACAACCATCATCACATCAATAAAGAGGCCCTACCTCCACATATTACCAAAATGATACACACCAACAGGACCCATCCCTCGCTTCCTACTATCAACAACAATCACCTTACCAACAAGTGGCTCCCACTCATCACAATCAATCATCCAACTATCAATCCACTTATAATCAGCAAACACACTCGTATCCGACTCAACCCGTCTATGATCTAACAACGGTAGGGCCATCCTCATCATATCCATAATACTATCCATACAATCAATCCACTTTGATTCCCACAACTCTCGTCAATAGGACTTAGAAGAAGTAAAAGCATCACTAAAGGGTCTACAAGTTGGAGCAGGTAAACAAACATTCAAGTTTGAGGACATATGTCCTTATCCTTTTGATCCCTCCATCTCCTTAATTCATTTTCCCAAATATTTCGAGATACCAAAATTCAATATATACAAAGGAACCAGGGACCCTAGAGCCCACCTTCAATAATTTTATGCCTATTCCCAAGAGGTCATGCATAATGACAATTATCTTATCCGACTTTTTCCTAAAAGTCTACAAGGAGTTGCCCTTAACTGGTTTATGGGCCTTGAGAAAGGATCTATCAAAACCGTTGCACAATTATCTAAACAGTTTGTCTCCCACTTCTCTTTTAATCTAGAGAAGAATATCAAAACACTAGATCTCCTGAAAGAAAAACAACGTGATGGAGAGACCTTTGCAAGCTACTTGCAAAGATGTTGTGCTTTGGCCAACAGGATGAAATTCCCACTATTAGAAAAAGGCATGGTCACACTATTTATCAAAAATTCCCACCCATATATGGCTCATAACTTCCAAATCCATTGTATCACCACCTTTGCGGCACTTGTGGAGAAGGGCCCCATTTCAGAACGATCCCTTGTTGTGAAAGGGCAAGTCAAACATTTTAATTCTGATAGAAAGAAGTCCTTTGGGGATAAACCTCGTTATTGGAATAGAAATAAAAATGTTTTCAATGATGGGTCACTGACACCAAACATGTCTTGGTGGCCACCACCACACAAAAATACCCTCCTCAACAACAACTGTCAATCCATAATGCCATATCCGTCCCCCAAGGGGCACCATGACAACAATTCAACCAAAATAACCAAGGGGGAAACAAACGACAGTTCACTCAGTTGGGAGAACCGCTTAGCATGGTGTTTAACAAGCTTCTCCAAGATAATTATCCCATCACGTATCCTGTCACCAAACCTCTTGATACGTCTAAACCCAAACCTACTTGGTTTAAAGACAACGAATATTGTGAATTTCACAAGATTAAGGGACATACCTTAGATAAATGTCAAGGCCTAAAAACCTACATTCAAGGCCTCATCGATCGACGTGAAATCCATGTAGATGCTAACACAACATCTTCATCCAATGCTCAACTCCAGATATATCAAAACTATTTTCCTAACCACAATCAGGGTCCTAGTACTTCCAACTCTAATCCTGGATCTAGCAACAACAACAAGCAAGGTAACAACACCAATAACATCAACTATAAAAATGTGCCATACAATTATCAAGGTGTGGTCTCATATGTAGAAAAAGTGGAGCCATGTGTATCCATGATACATGTCAAAGGAAAAGATCCACAATGTGTTGTTACCACTTGGTGAACCCGCATCACAGTCCCAGCAGCTCCATCTACCCAATGACCATCCATGAATTCACAATATAACATCCTAGACCACCTAGGCAAGATTGCAGCCCAAATATCCATCTTAGATCTGCTTAAGTCATCTCTCGTGCATCAAGACGTCTTGACTAAGGCTTTGCAAAGCACATAAGTGCCCGATGATATCGACCCCACCCAATTCCAAGCATTGGTAGGAAATCTCTCATCAACCTATCAATTAGCCTTTAGCCAAAAAGACATGTCACGTCTTGATTCAAGCCACAACCGCCCCCTCCATCTCGAGGTTGGTGTGAATTGTTATAAAGTAAAAAGGGTACTGGTAGATAATGGTTCAGCCCTAAATCTTTACACATTAAAATTCATACAACAGGTTCGATACACCCAGACTGATTTCAGAAGTCAAGTTATCACCATCAAGGCATATGATAACACGGAGCAGGATTTTGAAGGAATTATTTGCCTCCCTATTCAAGTGGGCCCTATTGTACAGTACACTATGTGTCATGTTTTGGACCTTGAACTTCCATACAACATCCTTCTTGGTCGTTCATGGATTCATTCTATATAAGTTGTTCCATCCACCTATCATCAATGTTTAAAGTTCCCATTTCAAGGAATGGAGGTTACCATACAAGTTGATCCCCAACCTTTTGAATATTGTTGTGCCTTGGAAGCTTCCTTCCCGCATTCACATTACTGCCCAAGAGTCGAAATGGGGGCATCCCCAACATCTGATTCTGACCCATCCACCAATACACTAAACACCTCATCTCCACCATCATCCACCCTTGCTTCCACTGTCACCAAGGTCCAGATCATAGACAAGGGATGTGGCGAATACGAAATGCATACCACACTAAATGTGGCAACCATGCCACCCTCACCCCGCACATATGGACAACCAACTCTGCCAGTACCAAAAGTGGAAGAAAAGACACTTACACTCACCTCTAAGTACATGGGTTCGACAACATTCAATGATTTGGGATCCCTTCCGGATCAAATGGAAGAAGACATCAGTCAATGGGTTTATTGAGAGGAACTTGAGCCACCGTGTCCCCTTATAGAATACTTTCAAGAAGTTTATCCATGTGCCTCCAAGTTCATTGAAAAGTGTCATTACCAAGGCGAAGGCCTTGGTGTGGAAGAACAAGGAAAACGCCAGCCCATTGAAGCAACTAATGTCTGACCAAGAAATTTGGGCTTGGGTTATGATACTAAACAAAAGGGTCCTACAACATCCTCTAGCACTTCTAACAATGTTAGTGTTGACAACGGTTCCCTCAAAGGCATACTAGAAGAAGAGTCCATCATACATGCGTATGATAATTTGAGTCACGTTGACCTCCCTGCCATGTTTGAATGCTTGTATGTTTGCACCATAACCTTATCCCTCAAACATCCTAAACTTATAGACCATGACCTACAAGGAAACGCACCTATCAACACTTTTCCCTCAGACGATACCAACGTACATCTCATGGGATTTGGGGAAGATGAACGCCCTAACCGCAAAAGCAAAAAGAAACAAAAACAAAATAGGTCATCAAGTGAAAACCTCACTGAGGCACTTTTTGACTGGGAAAAAGTAAAAACAAAGGGTGTATCTGACAGTGAAAACCTCAATACGGCACTGGAAGATGGGGACGTTCATCTTCGCCTTGTGGGAACACAAATATCTGAGCAGCCTTCTATTCTCATTGAAGAGATGCAAGAGGTAAATTTGGGGATAGAAGAAACTCCAAGGATCACCTATGTAGCCAAATCTTTATCAGAAGAAGAATATCTCACCATTGTCCAAATTCTCCAAGAAGGGGTTATCAATTTTTCATGGGCTTATTCTTATATGTTTGGCCTAGATCCTAATCTTGTTGTACACCATTTGGATGTCTGTCCAGATGCCAAACCTAGCAAGCAAAAGCTCTGAAAGATGCACCCGCAAGTAGCACTATTAGTTAAAAAGGAATTGGAGAAATTACTAGATGCTTACTTTATTAGACCCATTGATTATTCCAATTGGATTTCCAATATAGTACCTATTGCTAAACCTAACGAAGACATCAGAATTTGCATAGATTTTCAGGATCTTAAAAAAGCCTGTCCAAAAGATGACATCCCCTTGCCTAACATTGACATGTTGGTCGACATTACTACAGGACACGAGATGTTATCCCTTATGGATGGCTTCTATGGCTACAATCAGATCCAAATTTCCCTTGAAGATCAACACAAAACCGCCTTTACAACACCTTGGGGTACCTTTTGTTACAATGTCATGCCCTTTGGCCTCAAAAATGCGAGGGAAACATATCAACGAGCAGTGACTGTTATATTCCACGACCTCATCCACATTATCATGGAAGATTATGTCGATGACTTGCTGGGAAAATCTGAAACTAGAGAAGAGCACCCTACCATTCTGAAAAAGATCTTCGAGCACTTGGAGCAGTACAAGCTAAGGCTGAATCCGAAAACATGTGTGTTTGGTGTCACGTCAAGGAAATTGTTGGGCTTCATAGTCTCCCGAAGGGGTATTGAGGTTGACCTTGCTAAAGTAAAAGCTATCATGGATATTCCTCCACCTAGAAACCTGAAACAGTTAAGGAGCCTTCAAGGAAAGCTACAATCCATCAGTTGGTTTATAGCCCAGCTTGCAGATAAATGTCAGTCATTCACTCACCTTCTAAAGAAAGACACCACCTTCAAATGGAATCAACAATGTCAGTTGGGTTTTGATATGATCAAAGAATACTTGGCCCACCCACCAATCTTGATGCCACCTATCCCTGGAAAACCCCTCTTGCTCTACATCTCTGCCACTTTAGTTGCTTTGGGGGCATTGTTGGCACAACATGACGAATCCTCAAAAGAGCGAGAAATCTACTACATTAGCCGAACACTAGTTAGTTATGAACTTAATTATTTACCAATGGAGAAAGCATGTCTCGTTGTGGTCTTCAGTACACAAAAATTATGTCATTATATGCTTAGCCATTCGATAAAGTTGATATCAAAAGTGGACCCCCTCAAGTACCTGTTATCTACGATAGCCCTAACTGGCCGAATGGCTAAATGGATCATGCTTCTCAGTGAATTTGATATAGAATATGTGGACAGAAAAGAAATCAAAGGACAAGTAATAGCAAATCAGTTGGCAGATGCTCCATTAGTAGATGCCTACCCCATAGAAGTTGAATTTCCAGATGGAGTCTTTGTAGTATCAGAAGCTACCAAATGGACACTATACTTTGATGGATCACACACTAATAATGGATCGGGGGTAGGATTCTTTCTTATCACCCCCCAAGGTGATTACATACCAAAATCATTTAGATTGGTTTTTCCCTGCACCAACAACATCATGGAATATGAATCCCTTCTCACAGGCCTTAGAATCGCAGTCTAATGGCACATCACTCATCTGCAAGTTTTTGGTGACTCCTAGTTGGTTATAAAACAGGTCAATGATGAGTTTCTAACAAAATATGAAAAGTTGTTTCCTTACAAACGTATGGTGGATGACTTCAAAAAATATTTCACCTCCATCCAATTTGAGCAGATCTTGAGACTCCAGAATAAGGCAACAGACACTATGGCTACCATTGCTTCTCTCCTCGACATGCCAGAAGACAACATAGATTGTCAGTTCCTAGTTGAGCAACTCCTAATCCCAACGTACGATATCCCTGAGAGTGACATGGTGTGTGATATTGTAGGTCCTGAATCTCCTTGGTACCATGAAATTTACACCTATATTCATGACAGCACCCTCCTGCCTAATCTCACAAGAAACCAACGTAAATCATTTATCCAACGCACTGCTCGCTACAACATCATCAGTGATACACTTTATCGACGTGGGTATGATGGAACTCTCCTCTGTTGTTTAGATGAAACCGAAGCCCGCACGACATTAACAGAAGTGCATAGTGGTATTTTTGGGGCCCATTCTAATGGTATGACCTTAGCCAAATGAATTCTAAGAGCAGGGTATTACTGGCCTACAATGGAACATGATGCTTGTGAACATGTCAAAAAGTGTCTTCCGTGTCAACAACATGCAAATTTGATTCACGCTCTGGTACAAGAGCTACAACCTATCACGACACCCTGGTCGTTTTCACAATGGGGTTTCGACCTTATTAGCAAGATCTACCCTCCATCCTCTTATGGTCACACTTTTATCATCGCAGCCACTGAATACTTCACCAAGTGGGTGGAAGCCATACCACTCACTCAAATCATTGGTGTTCAGATCTCTAAGTTCATTCTCTACCATATCCTCTGCAAGTATGGTATCCCCTTTGCCATCATCACCGACAATGGAAAGCCATTCAAGAATAAGTGTATGAAGCTCCTTTATGACACATATCTTATACAACATCGTTGGTCCACCCCCTATTACCCCCAAGGTAATGGACAAGAAGAAGCAACAAACAAAATGATCAAAATCATTAAGAAGATGGTCAATAGCACTAGTCGAGATTGGCACCTCCATATCCATCCTGCTCTTTGGGCCTACCGTACGTCCATCCGCACCCCCACCGGTGCTACTCCATACTCCCTTGTCTATGGTGCTGAAGCCATCTTTCCAATCAAATTTGAAATCCCTTCACTCTGAATATCCCTCAAGAATCTCATCACCAACGAAGACACCCGAGTGGCACACTTGACACAATTGGAATTGCTAGATGAAAAACAGGTCAAAGCTTATAACCATATGCAAACCTATCAGCACTGACTCAAAAGGAGCTAAAATAAGAAAGTTTTCCCTCGCCAATTCAATGTTGGTGATTTGTTCCTTAAAGAGAATCAGCGGAATCAGCAAGATCGAGAGAAAAAGGGTAAGTTTGAAGCAAATTGGTTGGGCCCTTATGTCATCAAGTATGGTTTTGGTGCCTACAGGCTATCTACCCCTAAAGGGGAGCCCTTGGAAGAACCGATCAACATCATGCATCTGAAGAAGTTCTATACTTAGGTTAGCTGGGGTATCCTTCTTGGTAAATCTCAAAAAATACAAAAAAATAAATCAAAAAAGTCAGAAAAATACAAAAAAAAAAAGTTAGAAAAATACAAAAAAATCAAAAAAATCCAAAAAGAAATACTTCGTCCTATGGTGAAAACCACCCCTGCGGGGTGCCTTGGATAAGTGCGATTGGTGAAAACCTAGCAACAGGTGCCTCTCATATAGGGCTTAATCATTATCTACCTCACGTCCTAGTTACTTTATGGCTTATCCATCCGTTCCTCAATCCCCATATCCTCCCATCTGCTTGCATCACCTCGTCGCTTGGTATTTTTTTGGTTGAGCATTGCACGACCGTCATCCGCTATCCGACACCTTGAGCTTGTTATCCTAATCTGAGCTTATGTCATCTCACTGTTGTGGTTGTCTCTGTCTAGGTTCACTCCTCGTGTCCGTCTCCATCTAGGTCTCATCGTGTCTTCTCTTGAACTACGACGCCTTTGCGCTTGCACGTAGGCAAGCCTAATCTTTTGATCGGCCCCCAAGGCATTTTGTCCTTCATCATTTGTCCTCATGGTCCACTTTTTGATCTTGTCCATCCTCAATCTTTTGTCCTATCTGAACTACGTTGCCCCTGCGCTTTCACGTAGGCAAGGTTGATCTTTTGATTTGGGGCTTATGTTTGTCTTGGTCATCAATCAGTTTCCATCAGTCCACTTTCCACTCTTTTACCATGGTCTTTTCTTGAACTACGAGGGCTTTGCACTTTCATGTAGGCAAGGCTGATCTTTGATCAACCCCCGAGCCCCTAGGTCTTTAGGTGGTGTCACATCCTCTCGTTGTCTTATTTTCAATTATGTCCCTATCATCGTTGATTCTTCACAAACAAGATCTTCTCGTATCAAGAAATCTTCCCAATGACAATTATCTTGCATCATCTAGGTCACTTTAGCTTAGTATCCATCATCGGTCTTAACAGGATGCATCCTTCCTAACAGACCACATCAACCCCATCCATCCTTGGGATCTTATGGCAAAGGAGGCTTGCAATTGATCGTGATCTTTTAGTACTTTTGGATTTTGTTTATTATTTGAGCTCCCTCTCTTAACTAGTCAAGATCGCCATGATCCATCATATTATGGTGTGTTTTTCCTAGTCAACATAGGGGCATCTCTTGACTGTTTTATTGTTTTTGTCTATTGGGATGCCCCACGTAGTACCTACCAGGACTCCTCCTGGATCCTGTGTTATGTGGGGGCATCCCTTTTTGCTTGTGGTTATTCCAATACCTGGCCTGACCAAAGTCATCGCGACTTTGGGGTATTGGGATAGCCTTCTTGTTTGTTGTGTTTATTTTATGCATTCGACATTAATCTGTCTTGGTCTACATACCCTGACGCCCAATGTCTTATGCTATAGAAAAAATCAATGCTCTAATGGATGGGAAATTGCATTCATGTTGTATTTCATCTCATTGCATATCCCCATCCATCCTTGCTCCTACATCTATGACTCCTGATTTTGGTTGTGCAAACTTTCATTCCTTCTTACTAAATTTTCTTCTCATGATCCTTACGGTTCTTGACAGGTATTGTGCCCCACACACCCTACACCTATCACCTACCCATTGATACTTATGTCTACATTACATTTAGTGTGTCAGTTCATCATTTGTCCATTTGCATCAATTCATTTAGGTTCATTTATCCATTGCATCAATTCATTTAAATTCATCATTTATCCATTTGCATCAATTCATTTAGGTTCATTTATCCATTACATCAATTCATTTAAGTTCATCATTTATCCATTTACATCAATTCATTTAGGTTCATTTATCCATTTGCATCAATTCATTTAGGTTCATTTATCCATTTGCATCCATTCATTAGGTTCATTCATCCATACATTTCCATACATTTTCATAACCACCTATGCATCATTATTAGGCCCATATTAATTACATCAAATATACAATTGCATTACCATTTCTAAATCATTAACATCATCCATAATCACATCATCTAAACACATATAAATAAATCATTAACATCATGCATTGACACAACATCCATATCAACACAACTCATCATATACATGTGCATAACATATATCATTTGTCATAAAAATATAAATATATCACCATATGCATAACATAAATCATCTGTCACAAAAATGTCTAGCAAAATGTCAATGGGGACCATCACATCATCATCATCAAAATAATACAATGTTCATGTCCACAATATAGTCACATCCTAACCACCTACATATCATCCTCAAATAAGAACCATAATCTAAGAATATGTGCTACGCCTCCATCTGGTACATGTCAAAGCACCTGTATCCTATCACTTGTCCTCTACCTACCTTGAGCTGCCCACACCTGACCTCTGAGGAGACTCAGGCATCGGTCCCCTGTGACTCACGAGACAAAGTTCCAAATCAAGAAGGAGTCGATTGAAAATCACTGTACCCTCTATTCTATGTCCCTAAAGATTGGGACGGTATCGACATCTGTTGTACCTGCCTAACATACCGCACTATACACTGCACCAGATCTGGCACTGCTTGCTCATAAGCACATCTCCAATAGCCCGCCTCATGCATATACTCATCCCTCTGTCTAGCCTGGAACCTAGCAGCATTCCGCTCATATCTGTATCTATCCCTCTCTCGGTTGATGGCTTGTCGCTCCTGCTCCCATGCCTTTTGTGTCGTTGTCAGTAGTCGTACCTGCTCTGTGGTCTCTCCCTCTCTGCCTATACAATCTATAGCTCTGCCTGCAAGCCCTATACAACTAAATCTGTCCCATCACCTTGCACTCTCTGTGACTATCTTAGAGCTATATCCCTCCAGGCACTCTCCGCCCGTGCCACTGCTGCGTCTCTCTGAAATTGTAGGATCTGGACCTATCTCAGCACACTATCCCTCTCCCCTTGTAGCGCCTACACCTATCCCTATGCACTCTCTCTCTCTTTGCACTATCTCTAACCCAACCTCTGTAGCCTCAGCCCTCACTCTCATCTCCTCTAAGGATACCTCTACAGTAGATACCCTCTCCTGCAAATCTGCCATCTCCCTCTGAAGTCCTACCATCTGAACTCTCAGTGTCTCCATCTCCCTCTCGGCTCGCTGGAAACACTCCACTGAGACATGATCTCCTCTCCCTATGTGCTCTGGCTGACCCTACATCTATGCTACTATCATCGTTGCCTCTAATCTGTCTCGATCTCAAGTCACCTGAGCCAACTCACCCTATACTCTCTCCATCTCTACTCGCATCTCCTCCCTCCCTCTCTCAGCCTCTCGAACATCTATCATCAGTCGAGACACAACAACATCGAACTCTACCTGCTTCACCTCCTGCACCCTCTACACCTCTGCCTCTACCCTCATCAACTCCTCCTCCAACACCCGTAGCCTCAACTAAGACTCTCTCAAAATCACTGGGTCCTCAACTGCAGCCGCCGATACTACTACTAAAGGCTCCACCACTTGCACATCCACTTCCATAGCCTCCCCCTCTATCTCCTCCTGAACCTGCTCCACCTGGCTCGTCAACTGAATCCTCCTCGACTGTCCTCTCCTCCCCACTCTCATCAGTCTCCTCGACTGCACTCCAGTCTGCCTCTCCCCCTCGGACTCCTCTCCATCTCCACTCGTACCTACAGTATGGGACTCCTGCTCCGCTCGGATCTCTAGCTAGACCCTCCTCTGTCAGCTACTCTTGATCATCCTCCTGGCACGTCCTCTGACATATGTCCCCCCCTCTACTCCCTCCTGCAGATCTATGGCCCTCGCTTCCTCCTACTCAGCTCTCACCTACACTCGCCTCCACCGTACTCTACCACCAATCCCTGTTTGTCCAACAACCCTCCCCTCCACCACCCCTAGCATCTCCACCTCTGGCTCATTCCTTGGTTTTTCCAAATCTGTCTCTGGCCGTCCACCATCGCCTACCCCTCCTGCCTCCATCTCCTCCCCCACATCTCTCCTAGCCCTCCTTTGATGTCGCCTCCTCCTCCTCTCTGGCTAACCTCTAGCACCACCCTCATCCACCCTGCCACTCTGATGCCCCACACCCTACTGCCTCTCTACCTCCTCTTGTCTCCTCTACTCCTATCCCCCCTCCTCTTTTCCCCCTTGCTCTTGCTCATCCTCGAGCCCCCACTCCGTGGCTCCCACAATAGGCTCCTCCGGTGTAATCCTCTCCCACTAGTGGTTGTGATACCACCAATCATACCAATCTGTCACTTCAGCATCCTCTGGATGCACCCCCCTCCCTGGATAGGGCACCCCACCTACCATCACCCACACCTCCCTCGCCACACTCGCTAACAACCTCGCTCCTCATGGCACCTCTCTGATGAGCCGACGAAACATAGTCGATGCTGCTGGAATATCCTGCGTAAGTCCAAACTTCCTCTCCACTCTGTCTGGTCAATGCGCCTCCACTATGTGCGGTTGATTCCCAATCAAGAAACATCTACACCTAAAAAAACCCTGATGTCTCTCCTCCTCGGCACTCCGTCCCCTAAACTGCTGATACATATATGGCTGCCATACTATGTCCTCCTCTCGTACCTCATCAAATGCTCTCCTCCACTAATCCATCTCTCCCTGCATCTCAACTGTAGGACACAACCCCTGGCTACCCCGTACTCCCAGGCCACCGACTCTCTCTTATCCAAATCTCCTCTCCTCACCACTAGGGGTCTTGTCACCATAATATGCTCCCAACCCCACACTTGTAATAATGTCTTATGCATCATGCTTTGCATCCCCTGATAGCAAATCACATGCATGTCTCAATACAATTGTGCTAATACACAGGCCCCCCATGTGAACTGCCCCTTCCGTCACTCGACAATATGTCGAATCACTTCCATATACCGTAAGCTGTAGAATTGCCTGCTCCGATCCGGTAGTAGTATCCCACTAATCAGACAACACAAATATAGTGGTAATGTTGACAACCCCAAGGCTAAGCATCTGCCTACATCTAACTAACCCCTCTGTATCAGCAAATCATCTCGCCCAAATAACACCAAAACGGTCTCATCCAATTGTGATCCTCTGGACACCACCTTGCTCACTAACCGGCCTGTTATCGGCAACCTCAGAATCCACCACACATCCTCTAATGTCACCATCATCTCCCTTGTCAGAAGATGGAAGGTCAATGTCACTGAACTCCATCTCTCTATCAAGGTTGTGAGCATTGCCCAATGCGCTCTCATCTCCAAAAACTACACTAAGTGTAGTAACCCCGCCTGCTCCAATGCTGCATGGTCCACCCTCACTCATGGCCTCTGTAGTTGCTGCCAATGCCTCTGGCCTCCGCTCATGTGTCCATAATCGACCAAAACTCTGCAATCATAAAATTCACCTTGTTAATCCCTCTTCTAGTCCCGAGATGTTCTCTTTCTTACATTTTCTTCCCCTCTCCATCTTCTTTCTCTTTTCCTCACCCTCCCCCCTCCCGAACCGGGGTAGAGTCGCCCTTGACCGCGGGGCGGACCCACCCTGAGCCGAGGCGAACCCGCCCCTGGCCACGGGGCAGACCCGCCCACCAGAGGGCATATTCGCCCCTCTACGGGCGACTCGCCTTTTTCCCCTCCCCCGATTTTCCAACCATAATTTTCTCGACTACCCATTTTTCTTAACTAACCCGCCCACAAAACCCATGTTTTACATTTTACAAACAAACATTTACAATGCGTTAAAATTACCAAAATAATGCATAGGATGTTTTAAACACCTTTGACTTGTCACATCACTCACATGTGACAAATCCCCATCTTTTTGGAAACCCTCTCTTATCCAATACACTCTCCTAAGCATGTGAATTTTTAATTCACATTTATTTCTCCAACCACTTTCCCTTTTCCCATGGAGATTTTTGAGGAATTCTAAAATTCCTCAAATGTCTCTTTCATTCTCATTTGGGGACAAGAAGTTCATTTTTGAGGAAATCTTCTCATCTGCTAAGGTACCTACAAGGTACTTGTCCTTCATCCACATCATGCACCTCTCTTCCACCTCATTTCCACATCATCCCACCCTAGGCCATCTCACATTCCACATGTCAAGATGTGAGGGCTTGTGAGTCCTCAACTCACCATAGCCCTCCATCTTGATCTTGTTGGCTCAATCTCAACCGTTGAATTCTCTAGAGAATTCAAATTGTTATATAAATACCCCCTCATTTCTCTCATTTCGGGAATCAATCTTTTTCTATCAAAACTCTTGGAAAATTACCATTTGAGCTTGCATCCACCATAGCATTTAGCATCTCACCATTACCATGTCTTCACCCATCTTGCATATCACTTTGCATATTTAATTTAGCTTTTTATCCAAAGATCACACAAATCTTCTAAGATCAAAGGGCCAACCAAGGAAGAAGCAACATGAAGGTATAATCAATCTTAATTTGTTTCATCTTGCTTTCATGTTTATCATTTCATTAGGCTAATCATTGAGGTGTCCTTTTTGTATTACTTTCCTCTTATTGCATTAATAGTTATTTAGCATCTCATATTAGGACATAACATTTTAGGAGATCACAGAAATAACTAACAAAGATCACCATTCATCTTCTTCACACTAAGATGCACTACATAATGTGCATGATACACCTCATAAATCATAATGATGTGAAGATTACCAAGAACTTGGACTAATATATATGATCATAATATCACAACAATCCATCTTAATTAAGAGAGTCACCTTAAAAGGTTCCCACAAGGGCCCTCTATGACTCAATCTTTTCCCAAACCTCTTAATACCATAAATCTACAAAAAAATATCAAGAACGTGACCTCAAAAATTCATACTCAAAGACACATCACATAAATTAAGTCACCTCATACTCAAGGAATCCACAATAACATTTGCCTTCCCTTTAATGTAATGAAAACCAAGGTCATACTCACAAATTAACTCCATCCATAAATGTTGATGAGCATTTAAATTCAATTGCATAAAAATATACTGAAGGTTATGATGATTATTATGCAACTTGAACCAATAGCCTACAAAAAATGTCTCTAATGCATAAGACCATGGATAAATATTGCAAAATCAAGATCATAAGTTGAGTAATTAATCTTATGGTATTTGAGTTCCATGACCCATAGGAAATCACTCTATCCTCTTACATAAGGATAGGCCCAAACTCATCCAATGAAGAGTCCTTGTAAACCATGAAATTTTCTATAATATTAGGCACTTAAAAATTGGTGCACTTGTCAGCCACTCCTTGAGAAGCTGAAAGAATCTCTCAAATTGATTTGACCACACAAACTTCTTCCATTTTTTCTTGAGAGAATTACTAATGAGATGCACCACTCTCAAGAAATCCATGATAATTTGGTAATAATTACTTAATAAACCCAAAAATATGAACCTCAAAAACAATTGTGGGCACATTCCAATCCACAATAGCATAAATATTTGAGGAATTTATTAAGATGTCATCTCTGGATATAATATGTCCTAAGTACTTCACCTCAAATTAGAAAATATCACACTTTTTCAAGTTACCATAAAATTTGGTTCTCATGCAAATAATATAGGACTTGGCATAAGTGGATCTCATGTTCCTCCACCTTACTAAAATAAGTCAAAATGACACTATGAAAAATAAGGGCAAATTATTCTAAATAGTTGCATAACACACTATTCATGAGGGCCATGGACACTAATAAATCATTTATTAAACCAAATGGGACTATGGTGAACTCATAGTGCCCATAAAAAGTGTAAAAATTATTCCAATTAATATCTACCTTTTGAATGTGAGGCTAATGATACCTAAATTTTAGATCAATCTTATAGAACACCCTAGCTTCCTTCATCTAATCAAGCAATTCATCTATCCTCAACAAGGTATATTGGTTCTTCACTATCACCTTATTCAATTATCGACAATTGTTGCACAAGAAATGAGATGCATCTTTCTTCTTCATGTAGATGACAATTACACCATAAGAGGAAACAATAGGATGAAATTTTCCTTTCCCTAACAACTCCTCAAGATACAACCTATGCTCACTAATCTCCCTAGTAGTCATCATGTATAGTACACGTGAGATGGGATCCACTCCAAGAATAAGGTTAGTACAAAATTATACATCCCACTTCATTAGCATACCAATAATGACATTGAGAAATCCATTAACATAATATTTGAGAAGAAGAAGGTGATCATTGAGATAATCCTTGTGGAATTCACTCTCCAAAATATCATTCGTTCTGATAGTGAACATATAGCACCCTTTCCCATACTCTATTCAACTACATCATTGAGATCATATGAAGTGATATGTGTCTCTAAATTTCTAATATCACAACATGATCACCATGATCATGTACATGCTAGATATCAAAATAATTGCATACACTTCTAGAGGGATCAAGCCACTTCAAGGCTAGGGATATGTCATTCATGAAGGTGTATAGACCAAGTAATCAACAAAGAGAGTGATGACGATAAAATTACTTAGAGTTGATAAAGTCTCTTTCACTTTAGCTTAGCTAGACCTAGGAGGGTGGTCTTAGAGGTAATCTTCAATAATATTTAATCACAACTAAAGATGTACAAAACCATTTTTCACACTTTTAGAGGGATCAATCCACTTCAAGGTTGAGATATGTAATTCCTAAAGGTTGATATAGACCAAGTGATCAACAAAGAGTGACTGATGACAAGCCAATTGTTGAGAGTGGATAAACTCTCCTTAACTTTAAGCTTGGATAAATCTAGGAGGTTTTTCTTAGAGGTAATCTCTAACAATATTTAATGAAAACATAGAGAAAATAATGTATTATATAGGTGCATGTTTTGACCCCAAACTCTATAACCTCTATTAAGCTAATACAAGTATGCATGACATGATTCTCTAATATGAAAACTATTAAGGATTGTTGGAGATGTTTCCCTAGTTAAAAATATTGAACCATGAAATACACACAAAATAAATCATACTCCTAAACCATTGGTTGAATATATTGTTCATTTTAAGGTGAATGGAGGGTTAGCCACTTCTAGGGCTGGTGATTTATATTGGATTACAATCACAAGTGACCAAGAAGAAAAAATACATAAATAGTAAGAGATATGATACCATCAATTATGCATGCTTAAAAATCCTTCTCCAAAAAATTCTATAAATCCACATGCAATAAGGAAAATACCATTGCAAGTGAAAATATTCAATGCATTAAAGTGTTGTGACACTTATCAAGTTACTATTACATTGACACTACAGTTGCTCCAAGAGAGTTGCAAGTGAGTTTCAGATATGTGAGAGCAAGCCATAATGGGTGCCTAGTTTGGAGCATAGACAAGGTAGTGAACTGTTTGAAAAGATGCCTCAATAAAATGTAGTCTCATGGAATTCCATGACAATAAAATGCAATTGGAAGCTGCTCCTAGAATTATTACTTATGCTATGTGAAGTAATTGCATCACTACTTATGTTGACTTTCTAAACAACTATATTGTAGTTGAAATTTTGTCATCTATCAACATCTAGTTATTAGTTATGGAATGTGAAGTAATTCTTTGAGTTTGAATGATGTGCAATGCAACGCAATCAACGATATGAATATAAACTATACAAATATATTAAGTACAATTCATTAGTCAAACTCTTTATTCTATTACCTGTGTGAAGGTTTGACTAAATCCACTGGCATCGGGAGGTGTTCACTCGAAACCTCCAATATTAGCCTATTCAACATCCAAAATCACATATTAAAATACCATTCATAAAAAAATGCTATTAACATGTAATAAATTTATAATTGTTTACTAGTTACATACCCCACCGATAGGTGTACTACATAAATAAGTAGGTGTAGGGCAGGTGTATCGAGTATCAACACTGTGACCTTGCAAGTTTATTAAAATCATAAAACTAAATTAGTTAATCTTGCATTTCAAAATCAAAATTTAATAAATTAAATTCAATGAACATGCTAACTTTTACCTGAGTATCAATGCCATATGAGTCATGCAAAATTTCAGTTTCCCTCTCCATCTCCATAGTTGTAGACGGATCCTACGCAACAGCATCCTGAGTGTCGGTGGGGTCATATGAATAAGTTGCCCCGCAAGATTGACACACATGGGATCTAAGCCCACCTGTCGAAGACTCCCCTGGATGGCATTGTACAAGAGGGTTATCATGTTGGATGACACTCTGTGTCAAAGAGTTGATGGCCTACAAATTCTCTACATCGGCGCTCTCCTTCGCGATGGAAGGGATGACGATGTGCTCATGAGGTGGCCTAGCGAGAGGTCATCTCACTTGTCACGTAGGATCCGGTTGTGCACCAGGTCTATCTTGTGCCGACCCCCCACCTCTCCCCTGGAAGTCCCTTATATCAAAATAATTTAGGATTTTGTTCAAGATGAACTCAGCGTGTAGTTTCCTAAGGAAATGTTGTGAGACTTCACAATTGTTGCATGGTGGGTCATCAAAAATCATGTACCACCTATCCCAAAAATATTTTGTAATCTCTTGGTGGTGGAACCAATGAATAGGAAACCTCTTCGCATTGAGGGAGAGATTTCCATTTGATTGTGGGTCAATGAATAATGCACACAAATCTAATTTTGTAATTTTTAAATCTTTTACTTCTTTATATGATAATTTATCTTGGTAAAAATCCCTAGCTGCCTGTCTCCTATCCTGCCAACCAGATAATTGTTTTCTAATTGAATCTACATTTTTTAACATATCTTGCAATGAAGTTGTTAGGGTCTTTCTTTCCACAGTTGAACTGTTTGGATTGTTCAACCTCTTGATTAAATCCTCAATTTGTTTTTTGTTGTTCTCAATTTCACCCATTAAATTTTGTTGAGTGCCAAGAGTGTATTGAGGGATTGGTGGAGGAGGTTTTTATTGTGG
>CM021104.1:340939943-341060943 GCA_007115665.2 Sequoiadendron giganteum | reverse complement strand
GATCAACCAACAAACTCAGTCATCTTTTCATCAAAATCTTTCAATTTCACTTGATTTCATATTTCCACAAAATATTAGAACTTGGCTCCAACTCTTCGTTAGACTGAAAAATAGATTAACCATCATAAAATTGATTGTAACATAGCATAAACCTGATTAGAAACTCAAAACCATTCAATTCCTTCATGATTCACTAATTCACTCTTCAATGCAACTTACATGGAAAAATAACAACAAATCATGGATTCTTGCTACCAACATTTATCCAAACATCCAAGACACTGTAATCAGCATGTTATTGATTTAAAAAACCAAATACACATTCACAAACCACTGATCCATTAGGCTCTTTAATTCTTGCAGTTATAACATCATTTTGCACAAGGAATCAAATTTGCTCAAAACAACAAATTCCACAAGTTAGCCTTTCCAACTTCTACCAAGAATTGAGAAATATTTTCCAACATCTTTTAAATACTTTCCAAATATAAACAATCAACCTTTTCACTATAACACAACTCAACACAAAATCAACCAAAAACAACAATTCACAATTAACAATTCATAAAATTCTTCACTTTCACCAATTCAACAATCATCCTTATAGCATAGCTAACTCACTCAACCAAGTATATATTTAGAAAAGGTCTTCTCAGACCAAGACCTAACCCTTCTCAAATTCCCAATAGGGCACACAATAACACATCAACAAGCCACAATAGGATTCTTTGTTACAATTTCATCAACACTGGATTTCTACACCAACTAGGCCTCTTTTACAAAGGAACTTATCTTAAATCCTTTTCCAAAACACCAAACTACATTGGGTAGAAGTCTATATGTTATAAAACCAAGTATTCCACCTTTTATTTTTAGAAAATCACTCACCAAAGTGTCAAATCACAAAACCCTCCTTTTTACCCATGAAACTAGGGGTTTCTTGAAAAACACTCATCCAACCCTCACACAATCTTATGAATACTTCAAATAGGTCTAAAATGGTCTGCACAAACTCAATTCAACAAGAAACCACGTTGCCCCAACAAAAAACACAATTAGCATATCAAAACCACTCAAAATATCATGGAAAAAACAAAATTTCACTCTAGGGCTTCATGCCCAAAACCCTTTTAGACCTCCCCTGCACACAAAAAAATTCCCTCACCTATTTATTGATGATTCAAACCCATTCCACCAATTACAATAATCACAATGAGTGGAATGGGCCAATTTAAACATTCAATGGTGCTCATGCACCATGTATGCTTCCACATTTTGTATACACATATATGACATAAGTTTTAAGGAAGTAAAATAAAACATCATTTCTCAATCCTTTATTATGGATGTGCATACCACATGGGTTGTCCATGCTTCTATTTTGAGCCTATCTTACAATCATGGCATGCCACATTACCACATATCTTTAAGGCATTCCATTGAAAAAAATCATGTGACCTTTGTCTATGCTAGAAATACTCTTGTACACAATGATTATAAGTATTCTTTATGAATCCTTGAATGATATATATTTTGATTTATTTGAATGGATACATTTTTTAGGAACTAATATTCATCTCATTACCATGGTACAGGTAAAATTATCTGACATGCCAAAGAAACAAACAAGGAAGAAACTAACAAACGAAGAGTATGAAACCTTCAAACAAAAGGAGAGATCGGGTGGTGGCATATTGTGAAAAGAAGAAATTGGAAACGATTGACGAAAAAAAGCCAATTGAAGAGGAACCTCAATCATCAAAAAGAGAAAATTAATTGGCAACACAAAAGGAACGAATGCAAAAGCATCATGGTAAGACATATCTGGATACTGTAGTTGGAGACACACTCTCTACGACAAGTGAATATGAAGGGACACCATTAAGCACAAGCGAACATGGAAGGACACCATATACTGCAAGTGAATATGGAGAGATACCATCTACCACAAGTGAATATGGAGGGACACCATCTACCATAAGTGAATATGGAGGGACACCACCTACCGCAAGTGAATATTGTTGGACACCATCCAACGCATCTCAAGTGGAGAGTACATCATCACTCGGATTTGAAGAAGAAGGTATGCCATCATCCCCACATGAACCTCAAGGTATGTCTTCTACTCCACCCTCGATCGAAGCTACACAATCTAGCCCACCTCAATTAAATATTGATGAAATTCCTAATGTTGAGATGTATTTAGCTAGGAGAACACCACCTAGAATATTGCGTAGAAAGCCAAAGTATTTGATTAATATTGATGAAGATATCTTTCAGCACATGGAAGGTAAGATTTCAACACGCACTTGTAGAAGATATGCTAATAAGATTTGGAAATTCTTCTTTGAGAGGATAAATGAGACCACAAGATGTCAACTATTTGTTGAAATGATGCGGGGTGTAAAGTATAGAAACATCATGAAGACTCTTGGGTTGAGAACATTGAATGCATCAAGTGAAAACACTATTGTGAAGAATCTAATGGATGCTTATGAGAGTGTGGGTAGGACCTCATGCTCAAAGGATAGTAATGTCACCCGAAGTGTCACTACATCGACTTTGGTAAGCTGTCAAACAAAGAGAGCTCATCTCATTAAAAATACGAGTGAACAAATGAGAATTAGTAGAAAAACTTTATCAAGAGTCATTCAAAGGCGGCAAATAATTGAGGGCACCAATTCAAATGAATTATGGACATTCTCGAGGAGACTTCCACAAAAATATAAACAAGTTGTTGAAGCCTTGAGAACACTAATTGAATAGTATAGGAAGAATAACACAAGGCCATCTTTGAATCAAAGGGATGTGGTAAGAAGGAGAATTGGTAGTCGGAACCGTGAGCCACATCCAAAGCAGTTTTTAGATATGACTCAAACCCAATTTTTTCATAAATTTCAAAATTATTATCCTCAAATTAGTATTTGTAAAAGTTTTTTTTGAAATGCTTAAACCTTTTTATGTCAAGATAAATCACACACACACTACTTGTTGTTGTAGACTACATATTGAATTCTCTAACCATTATGATGTTTATCATTCTATATGTTTAGTTTTGCATACTAACAATGTTTTGCAGGATTGTGGCATAGAAGCCCCACCAAAATCTTCAAGAGAGTTCTTATCAAAAAAATTATGTGAAATAGAGGATGGCTAGATATTCTACAGGACAACATGCTTGGATAGTTTATGTGAGCATTTTGGTGGCTTTCAGCGTATGCCAGTCTGTCAACATATGGAAAGCACAAATGAGGTGGAACAAAAACTAGTAGAGTTTGGGAAGTATAAAATAGTGGCATATGCTACAAAAGATGGGTCTCAAGAAAAAAGGTGTGATTTGGTTATTGAGAAGATTCTAGTGTATCAGTTTATGTCCATGTTTCATAACAATATACTATCTGAGTATACAATGCATACCCATAGAGCTCGATGGTTGGACATGCAATTCAATCTATGCAAGGACACCTTTCTAGTTGGAAGCATAGTATTAGTGGTTGAATTTGTAGATAACTACACTCTACAACCACAACATGAGGTATAGTCACAATATTACAACTATTTGTGCACATAGCATTCATTCATACATTTGATAGTACAGAGGACCAAAGGAAGGTATTGAGGGAGTCACACTTTTACATTAGTGATGATTGCAAGGTTGCTTCCAGATGCTCTACAGTTTTTTGGCTTAGAGGGGCATATCATATGGTCGAAATATAATATGCCCGAATAACTATGTAGCACAGTTCAAGAATTCATGCATATTCTATTGGTTGTACAGGATGCATGTCATTACAGGTGTTCAACATATGTGGAACTTTTGTGATGCCAGACATGGAAAGGGGTCGCATGATGGTGCATGAACATGTTTGAAAAGAGCATTAGCATGAGAAGAGTTAAAGTATAAAGATAGTGCAAAGTTGACAGATGCAAGATCAATCGTCGAGTGGTGTAATGCTTCGATGGGTCCAGGTAATGAAGGTACATCTTTAGTTCATATATTTTTTGGTTGATGGATGATACTAACATTGCACCATATGAGGACTATTGTACACTAACAGGATTGAGTGAGCTACACTCTTTCCTTAGCTCAAATTCAAGTTCATGGAGTATTGATACACAGAAGATGGCATGATTTTGTTCTTCATGTACAATGCAAGACTAGACTGATTTTGAGTCAAGGGAGTGGGTTGAAAAATGGTTGACAAGTTATCTTAGCCCACTTCACACATATCACCCTCTAACAGCATTGGAATTGACACAGATGGAATCATCGGTCAACTTTGACCATGTATCAGATCTAGTCCAACCAAGTGATATATCTACTTGCTTAGTTTTTGAAATTCCATATTTTTATCTTTTGTAGTGTATTCGTAATGTTGACTATTTTCAAGAGATTTGTTGCACATATCAATGCAGGGCTTGGTGAAGCTTGGTGAGGGAATTTCAAGTTATTTGTTTGAATTTAACCATATCATGAGCACCTATGATGTAGACATTATAAGAGCATCTTGAATTTCAATATATCCTATTCATGAGAGGTGTTGTGTGCAATAGGTACCTTGGAAATCCTAGTGAAGATGTATGACCAGGAGTGACTAAGTTGAGAGACTTCCATGCCTATCTATAAGTACCTTCCATCTATTTTAATTTAATTTATATTTTGGATGCTCTTTCTTTTTCTTCTTTTACTTTGTGTATCTATAAGTAAACTACTAAAAATTGATTGGTCTCTCCTTGCAGAAAATGTCAATTTATGAGCCATCGAAGAGAATCTCATCCAAAAGAGAAATGCAACATCCTTATTTTGATGATCTTAAGAAATCTCAATTCTGATTTGAAGCCATTATAAAAGAGTGTGTTAAGCTTTGTGAGGGAATCACAAGTTACTCATTTGAAGTTAACCTCATAATGAGCACCTATGATGTAGACATTATAAGAGAATCTTGAATGTATGAGTGACATTGTAAAATATCTGTGAGAACAAACTACTTAAGGCATTGTAATGAGATTTACTTGTAATGAGATTTACTGAAATAATGAAATTTGGTGCAGGGGCACCAAGGTTATTGAGCAAATTTAGTTCATGGAAGTCTTAAGTTAGTTTTGTGTTTTGAGTTTTGTTAATTGAATAAGGTCATATTAGACCAATTTATAATGTAATAAGTCATGTTAGTTGGTTTTGGGGTCATTTTGGAGCTCATGTTGCATATTTGTCAAAATGATGTAAAATTGAAAAGTTGTCAATGTGAAAAAAGTGCAAAAAAATGTCAAATTGAAGTGATTTTGATAGCAATATAGGGAGGCAATCAACTCACTTCCATAATAGAAAAGGATTCCAACCTCCTTCCTTCCCTCAAAACTCAATCTTTCTTATTTTCAACTTTGCACCTATAAGTCAAAAGACTCTTTTAGATCAGCTTTCACAAAACAAGCAACCCCCCTTAATTCTTCCTATCACATGCAAACCACCAATGGGCATCACTAACCAGTCTGCCAAACCACAAATTCCTCCACTTTTAGGGCGTGATAATCCCTCTAACATAAAAAAAAACCTCAAAACCCTCTTCATTCACAATTTAGGCAAGGGTTTATTGACATACAAACCGACCCTCTTAAGACACCTTAGTAAAACAAAGTACCTAAAAGATTCTCTTAAAACAAGGTATATAGACTGACCCTCAGTAATTGGCTTCTAAAATGAAAAAAATCACTTGAAATCCAACCAAACCAAAACTAAAATAGAGTTAATTCTGCTTCCCACCTAATTCCATTGAAAAGAAACCACAATCGCTTTGAGCTACGTTCAACCGGCTCGATCCCTTAAGGGTCCAAAGTGCAAAAGGGTAGAAATATTTGATGGGGTATTACTCAAAAACTGTGGCACTTAAAAAATATTTTTCTAAACCTAAGAGATCATGTTGGGCCCCACTACAATAACCTCTCTCAGTTTTTGTTATCTCGGAGTGGTTTTCCCATGGTGTCTAGTTTTCACTTGATGGAAAAAGTGTCAAATACAAGCAGTGCAAAATTGCAAAGTGGTGCAACTTTCGTTCTGCATCTCGTGTGAACAAATGGACTGTTCCAACATGTCTGAATAGGTATTTTTATGCTAGGCATAGTCCTCTTTCACACCCAAACACACAGAATTGCTTTGAGCTATGTTCAATCGAATCGATCCCTTAAGGGTCCAAAGTGCAAAATGGCTACAAACTTTAGCATGTTGTTACTCGGATACCGTGGTGCTTAGAAACTTCTTGTTTGATCCTATGGGATCAAATTGGGCCCCTCTACAATAACCTCTCTTGGTTTTTTCTATCTCAAATTTATTTTTCTGTGGTGGCTAGTTCTCACTTGGTGAAAAAGTTGTCAAATGCAAGTAGTTGAAAGTTGCAAAGTGGTGCAACTTTCATTCTATAGCTTGTATGACCAAACAGATTGTTCCAATGCATCTGAATAGGTATGTTTATGCAAGGCATGGTCCTCTTTCAGACCCAAACATGTGGAATCACTCTGAGATACGTTCAACCGGATCGATCCCTTAAGGGTCCAAAGTGCAAAATGGTTGCAAACTTCAGCATGTTGTTACTCAGATATCGTGGTGCTTAGAAAATTCTCATCTAATCCTATGGGATCATGTTGGACCCCTCTACAATAATCTCTCTCTGTTTTTCTATCTCAGAGGCATTTTCCCGTGGTGGTGAGTTTTCACTTGGGGAAAAAGTTGTCAAATGCAAGTAGTTGAAAGTTGCAAAGTGGTGCAACTTTCGTTTTGCAGCTCATATGACCAAATGGATTGTTTCAATGTGTCTAAATAGGTATTTTTACATGAGGCATGGTCCTCTTTTGCACCCAAACATGCGGAATCACTGTGATTTATGTTCAACTAGATCGATCCCTCAAGGGACCAAAGTGCAAAATAGATGTAAATTTCAGCATGTTGTTACTCGAATACCGTAACGCTTAGAAACTTCTCATCCAATATTATCAGATCATGTTGGGCCACTCTACAATAACCTCTCCATTTTTTCTATCTTGTAGCCATTTTCTCGTGGTGGCGAGTTTTCACTTGGGGAAAAAGTTGTCAAATGCAATTAGTTGAAATTTGCAAAGTGGTGCAACTTTCGTTCTACAGCTCATGTGACCAAACGGGTTGTTCCAACATATTTGAATAGGTATTTTTACGATAGGCATGGTCCTATTTTGCACCCAAACACGCAGAATCACTCTGAGCTACATTCAACTGGATCGATCCCTTAAGGGTCCAAAATGCAAAATGGTTGTAAACTTCAGCATGTTGTTACTCGAATACCATGACACTTAGAAACTTTTCATCTAATCTTATGGGATCATGGTGGGACCCTCTACAATAACCTCTCTCAATTTTTTCTATATGGGAGGCATTTTCTAGTGGTGGTGAGTTTTCACTTGGGGAAAAAGTTGTCAAATGCAAGTAGTTGAAAGTTGCAAAGTCATGCAACTTTCGTTTTGCAACTCGTGTGACCAAACAGAATGTTCCAATGCGTTCGAAGAGGTATTTTTATGCTAGGCATGGTCCCCTTTTACACCCAAACATGTGGAATCGCTCTGAGCTACGTTCAACCGAATCGATCCCTTAAGGGTCCAAAGTGCAAAAGGGAAGCAATTTTTGAAGGGATATTACTCGAAAACCATGATGCTTACGAACTCTTCACCTGAGCCTATGAGATCACATTGGGCCCCTCTACAATAACCTATCTCGATTTTCATTATATCTGAGTCATTTTCCTGTGGCGTCTAGTTTTTACTTGATGGAAAAAGTGTCAAATGCAAGCAGTGTAAAGTTGCAAAGTGGTGTAAATTTCATTTTGCAATTTGTGTGACCAAAGAAATTGCTCCAATGCATCCCAATAGGTACGTTTACTCTAGGTATGGTCCTCTTTCACACCCAAACACATAGAATTGCTCTGAGCTACGTTCAACTAGCTTGATCCCTTATGATGGCATGGGAAACAATCGACAAGAGAAACATACACACGATGATTGAGAAGTCTGAGTTTTTCACACAAAAAAGTGTATGATCATTGAAAACTCAAAATTAGTGGCTTTTGAAGAGTTTGAAGGAGAATATCAATCAAATATCTATGTTTCTTTGTTAATTTATGTGCATTTTCTTCATTTCCAACCTGTGTACGGGTTCATACATCGGGAGTTTTCTCTAAGATGATTTGAATCTATTGTAGAATGGTTTTAGCTTTGATTAGAATCCATTCTTGTGGAACTCTATTATGTTCCAAGCAACTTAGAAGTAGATTTCTGAAACGGGTTTGAACTTGCTCATACAAGGGTTTGAGTGTAATATGTTGAAATAGTCCATTCCAACTATTGTTCAGGCTATGTCTCAGTGGAATGGGCCTAAAGTAAGTAAGATAGGGAGTAGGTATAAGAAAATAGCATTGGTAAAGGCATTGGAAGATATTAATAATGCTGCCCTTCTTGAAAATTCATAATTTAGGCCTTAAAAGCAAGGTTAGAAGAGGTGAAAAGAAGAAATTGCTTGAGAATAAGTTAGAATAGGTTGGAAATAGAGTGAGGTTGTGGATTTTGATGTGTTCAAAAGTTCTACAAGCACAGTGGAGGTCAAAATTATGTTATGGCATGATGCCCTAGTTGGGAAAAGAGGGGTTTTCAATGAAAAAGAGAGGTTTGAGGGAGTAAAAGTGGGTAAAGTCAGGGAGCAGCATAATTTGGTGGTCAATTAAGTTTGTGCAGGAATAATGAAGAGTGTTGGAAGATTTTTTGAGGTTGTATGAGGTTTGGGTTCGAGGGTTCGGTTCGCCGATTTGGCCAAAAAAATTTGGATGGGGGGTTCAGATCGTTTTGGATTCGTTAGTTCAAAAAAAATGTAATAACAATATATATATATATATATATATATATATATATATATATATATATATATATATATATATATATATGTAGCCTAGAAGCATGAATTAGGATAAGAATATCACATCATATAAACAACAAAACCACCATAAACTTGAATGTCATTTAAAACATGAATGATAAATATTCATCATTGAAACTTGAATTGTGGTAGCTTGATATACACAGTCTATTGATGCCAATGTTCAATTTGTATGATTTTGAAAAAAGAAGACAACTAAGTAGAGTTATTAGCATTCTTCAAAAATCATAAGAATTTTCTTAGTACACTAGCCATTTTGATGTCTTCTTGCAGTATTAAACATTATTTTGTATCATTGTTACATTGGTCTTGAGAGTGGTAGCTTAATATAGCTCCACAATACAAAATATGATTTACTTATGCAGTGTAATAGTGTCATAGGCAGATTTTTCTTTGAAATAACCAAAGGGAAACTACACAATTGAAGTGTATAAACACATATCTTTTTGTAATATCAAGGATACTTTTTCAAATCTTTTTATGGATCATTTCATGCAACACCAATTGAAAATGTGTTTTTTTATTTTACATAAATTTGTTTAGCATCAATCAATTAATATTCAAGACAAACCATGAAGGACAACAATGATCACTACTAGGGATAACCAATTAATAAGTATGCATGTGAATAATTCAAGCATGTACATGTGAAAAAGGGAAGCACAAGTACTCAAAAACACGTAAGCCTTGAAGTATACACATGAATGCATAGTATACAAAAATTATTACAAATTATATGCACAAGTACAAGTTATACACATGAAAACATGTAAGTTGCAAAGTATACATTGGAACACACATAAGTCACAAAGTATACATATAAGTTGTAAAGTATACACTTGAATACATGTAACTCATATCTATTGAACCATGAATTTAGAATGCAAATATAAACACCATCGATAAAAAATGATTTTTATTCACCAAATAGCCATGTAGGCATACATCAATATATGTTGATATAAGTATGAAATATAGGTACAAAATAGCCATATAGGCATACAATGTCAAATATATCCAATACAAAATATGTACAAAGATGCCATGTAGGCATACAACAAAGGGCTCTGGAATCAAAATTCATTGCTCTCCATGCTCTTGAAATAAATTCTTTCCCTTTTCTTGTCTATCAGATGGCGATACATCTATCACTCATTTATGCTATGCTCTAGGAGTGCCCCTACTCCTCCTTCTAGTGTTTATTTCTTGGTGAAGTTTTATCTGTTACAATACGAAGTAAAGACATTAATATATAGAAATTACATTATAAAAAATGATATATTTAACAAAAATATCAATTACGACCATCTGATGATCACTTTCCATGAGGGAAATATTCGCACACCCAAGTTGAGGCATGCTGAAGCCTTGTATAAACCATCCAAATAGAAATTAAACCACGAATCAATAATGGTTTTATTTTTCACTAACTAACATCTATAACAATGAATGTAAATTAAAATTTAGTAATTTTCCTCATACCTCCCTTGTCAGAGCCATCAAGGATTCTATAGTAGATGAAACATTGATCTCCATTTCCCTCATCACATTTGGAGGTGTTTCCACTTGTAAAATCCAAAAATAAAACAACAAATTACTCAATTATAAAAACTACAATAGTGATCCACATCATGACTTATAATGTATGAGATGATAAACAAAATTTTGAGTACTTATTAAAATATATATTTTTGACTATCATGCTTTCTATTTTCTCTATCCATATCTTGTTTGAAAGCACATGTTTTTAGGGTTTTACCCCTAGCAGCAAGCCGGTGAACTGTTTGATAAAATGATTTCGTAGAAATGTATGATAACTGTGGTGGCATAGAGAAGGCAATGGACTGTTTGAAAAAATGCCTCAAAGAAATGGGGTCTCATGGTGATGGAATGCCATTACAAAAAATGCATGTCATGGTATTCCATCACCATAAGACCGCATTTCTTTTAGGCATTTTTTCAGACAGTTCATTGCCTTCTCTATGGTATTATTGATTACTATTATGATTTGATAGAAAATTTTCCAAGCATCCATAGTTTGTTGGAAAGCACCTATTTTAGGCTTTTAGCCATAACAACAAGGAAGTGAGTAGTTTGATAAAATGCTTTGGTACACCTGTATGGAAAATGTGGTATCATAGAAAAGGTGGTGAGCTATTTGAAGAAACAACTCGAAGAAATACGGTCTCATGGTGATGGAATGGTATTCCATCACCATGATACCACATTCCTTCGAGGAAAATTTTCAACCTACTAACTACCTCGTCTATGTTATTGCTTACTATTATGCTTTGATAGAATTTTTCCAAGCATCCATAGTTTTTTGGAAAGCACATTTTTAAGCTTTTAGCCATACTAGTGAGGAAATGAACTATTTGATAAAATTCTTTGGTAAACAAATATGGAAAATGTGGTAGCATAGAAAAGGCAGTGAGCTATTTGAAAAAGTGGTGCAGGTGCACCTTTACAAGAGCATGACTCCATGAGGAAAATTTAGGATTTTGAGGTTGCATAGGTATTTTCATGATGTAATAAGGCTTAAATAGTCATTTTTTAATTTGTAATGGTCTTTGGTAGTCATTTTAGGCATAAATTGTAAAGTTGCAGAATCTTAACAAAACTTGTCAATCAATGTTGCAAAAATGCAAAAAGGTGCCAAGTGGAGGAATATGAAGATTCAAGGTAGTTGTAGAGGCAATCATAGGTTATTAGGAAGTTGAAATTATTGGGAAAGTGTTTAAAATATGTGATTCATTGTTGTTATTTTTTGTTGAAGCATTTTGAAGGAGAAAACTAATAAAATATCACTGTTATACTACTATTTTTTGTGTTTTCCTCCATCATCTGCCAGTGTACAGTTTCGTGCAGGTATTAGTACATATGTAATGTGTGTGAATTGAATGAGTTAGGTGTTGGAATCAATTTAAAACTAATTTGAGCGTTTGATATTGAGTTTCAAGCTTTTGGTGGCCTGATTTCTCTAGGCAGTCATAAAATAGGGGCTAAGGGTTTGATTGCCCAAATGAACTAAAATGTCCATTCCACCTTTCTATAGCAAATTTTTCTTGGTGGAATGGAGTGGTCTCAAGTAGGAGTAGGTGTAGAAGGTAATGAATTGGTTTGGTGAAGTTTTTGTGTGAGCTATCCTCACTGCCCTAGTGAAAAACCAGCTTTTGTGCCTCTTAAACAAGGCTAGAGTGAGCGAAAAGAGGAAAGGGGTTTAGAAGTAGATAAAATCCCCCGAGATAAGGTGAATTGGAGGGTTTTTAGAATATTTGAAAGGTTTTAAGTGGTCAGAGAAGTGAATAAGTGAGAAACCCTAGGTGAAAGAGGGTGGAAACTAGTGAAAAAGAGTGATTTTGTGAAGGAAGTGTATGTAGATCTTTGGGGAAGCACTATTTGAGGATGGAATGAGAATGTAAAGGCATAAATAAGCCCGATTGAAGTGATTATAATATTTTGATAGGTCAGGTCATAAGAGTTTCAATAAGCCCTAATTGATTGCAAGGAAAGTGGGTTTTATGAAAAGGGGTCTAAATGAGTGAGAGGAGACTTGAAAGTTGAATAATCTGAGGTATTTTTGGCTATATTTGACTATTTTGAGGTTTCAAGTGTTGGTTGTGTGTTTGGAGAGGTGTCTCTTTGAAAAGGAGGCCTAATTGTGGCCTAATTTAGCGTTAAAAGATAGATTTGGGACAGTTGCTCCAAAAGAGTTGCAAGTGAGTTTCAGATGTGTGAGAGCAGGCGATAATGGGTGCCTAGTTTGGAACATAGACAAGGTAGTGAACTGTTTGAAAAGATGCCTCAATAAAATGTAGTCTCATGGAATTCCATGACAATAAAATGCAATTGGAAGCTGCTCCTAGACTTATTACTTATGCTATGTGAAGTAATTGCATCACTACTTATGTTGACTTTCTAAACAACTATATTGTAGTTGAAATTTTGTCATCTATCAACATCTAGTTATTAGTTATGGAATGTGAAGTAATTCTTTGAGTTTGAATGATGTGCAATGCAACGCAATCAACGATATGAATATAAACTATACAAATATATTAAGTACAATTCATTAGTCAAACTCTTTATTCTATTACCTGTGTGAAGGTTTGACTAAATCCACTGGCATCGGGAGGTGTTCACTCGAAACCTCCAATATTAGCCTATTCAACATCCAAAATCACATATTAAAATACCATTCATAAAAAAATGCTATTAACATGTAATAAATTTATAATTGTTTACTAGTTACATACCCCACCGATAGGTGTACTACATAAATAAGTAGGTGTAGGGCAGGTGTATCGAGTATCAACACTGTGACCTTGCAAGTTTATTAAAATCATAAAACTAAATTAGTTAATCTTGCATTTCAAAATCAAAATTTAATAAATTAAATTCAATGAACATGCTAACTTTTACCTGAGTATCAATGCCATATGAGTCATGCAAAATTTCAGTTTCCCTCTCCATCTCCATAGTTGTAGACGGATCCTACGCAACAGCATCCTGAGTGTCGGTGGGGTCATATGAATAAGTTGCCCCGCAAGATTGACACACATGGGATCTAAGCCCACCTGTCGAAGACTCCCCTGGATGGCATTGTACAAGAGGGTTATCATGTTGGATGACACTCTGTGTCAAAGAGTTGATGGCCTACAAATTCTCTACATCGGCGCTCTCCTTCGCGATGGAAGGGATGACGATGTGCTCATGAGGTGGCCTAGCGAGAGGTCATCTCACTTGTCACGTAGGATCCGGTTGTGCACCAGGTCTATCTTGTGCCGACCCCCCACCTCTCCCCTGGAAGTCCCTTATATCAAAATAATTTAGGATTTTGTTCAAGATGAACTCAGCGTGTAGTTTCCTAAGGAAATGTTGTGAGACTTCACAATTGTTGCATGGTGGGTCATCAAAAATCATGTACCACCTATCCCAAAAATATTTTGTAATCTCTTGGTGGTGGAACCAATGAATAGGAAACCTCTTCGCATTGAGGGAGAGATTTCCATTTGATTGTGGGTCAATGAATAATGCACACAAATCTAATTTTGTAATTTTTAAATCTTTTACTTCTTTATATGATAATTTATCTTGGTAAAAATCCCTAGCTGCCTGTCTCCTATCCTGCCAACCAGATAATTGTTTTCTAATTGAATCTACATTTTTTAACATATCTTGCAATGAAGTTGTTAGGGTCTTTCTTTCCACAGTTGAACTGTTTGGATTGTTCAACCTCTTGATTAAATCCTCAATTTGTTTTTTGTTGTTCTCAATTTCACCCATTAAATTTTGTTGAGTGCCAAGAGTGTATTGAGGGATTGGTGGAGGAGGTTTTTATTGTGGTTGAGGATTTTCTTGTTGAGTATTTTTTTCTTGTTGTGGATTTTGAGGAGGGTTTCCGGGTTGATTAACATCTCCTACAAATTCAACAAATAAATATCAAATACAACCTAAAACTAACAAATTCAAATAAAAAATAAACAATCCTTACCTCTTTGACCTCCTTGTTGACGTGGCGACAGCTTGGCAATGAATCAGCAATCATTGATGAATATTTTTGCAAAGAAGCTCCTCCTAGAACACGAGTGCAGAATTTTGGGGTTTTTGGCCGCGGGCAACAAGAAAAAAATAGTCACACATGAAAATGAATTTTGACATTTTTTTTTGCTTTTAACATGCCATAACGCGAGCACGTTATAACGTGCTCACGTTATGGCCTTGTGGTGGTCGTGGTAGCCATCTTGTGGACAACAATTTTTAAAAGTTTTGAAAACCCATAACGCAAGCACGTTATGGGTTTTCAAAAAGTTGTCCACATATTGGCTACCCATCTTCATGCACCCACCCCTTGGCTATTCAAGTTAGGATCATCCAAAAAGACCAAGCAAGAACTCAATCCCTTTCTCTTGTTGATGTCCTTCTACTACCAAATTCTTATAGCCAAAACCCAAAAGAGCAACAACCTTTTACACACCAATTGATTTCTCCAACCAAGAAGAAAAGTAGAAAAAAGAGTTGAGAGAACAACCATACTAGTTCCCTCCTAAAATAGAATTCCTCCCAACTCTTCAACTTCCCTCAAAACACAAACAAAATGAAAAGATCATTCAATTAAAAACGTATTTCCTTCCAAAAGTAAACTAACATAAAAATCAAGTCACTCTAAACATTAAACCCCCCTTAAAATTTAAAACCAATAATTAAACATTTGGCATTTGAACTTTGTCTCCAATTCTTAAGGAATCTGGACTACCCACCTGCAACATCTCAATGGAAGCATTAGTACATTTTGGAAAAATCAAAACAGTAACATTAGAATTTTCTAACATCACATAATTATAAGCTCTATCATAATAATTAAAAACATTTATTCCTATGGAAATTAAACATTTAACCAAAATATTTTATGATCAAATTACTTTATTATATGAACATATTATTGCATCTATAAGTAAACAAATATGTGGAAACATCTATATAAAATGTTAATGTCTATAATCCATAATAATAAATAATATCCACACACCAAAGTCTCAAAATCAGCCATGTCCAAAACATAAACTATATATAAGATCAACCCAAGGTCTCTAGAATTATATTAGTTATGCCTCACAAAATTATTATCATGTAGAGTGTGTAAAATTCGAGTGAACAACCCCTATTGTTGTTATGCACTCATACATAGAACATGGACAAACTAATACAACACAATTGAAATAAAGTGATTATGATTATTTTTTTAATATGTTGGGGTGATGAGAAGTGGAGTTAATAGTAGACTGGTGCCAATTTCCATAGGGCAATAGATTCATTGATTCATGAAATACATGTAATGATTGAGATCTTGATGTGACACCTTAATGATGGCTTCAATTAATATTATACTCCTTATAATACACAAATAAAATAGATTATACACATGCATTCAAAGAAATAATAGAATTTATATAATATTACATGACTCTAATTAGTAATCCATTTACCTAAATATTTCCTTTATTAATGTGAAAATAAACCATACAAAGTATTTTAGGGCTTTTACAATCATGTGGTTGGCCAACTAATCACATATACATATATAAATGAACAAAATTCTAATGGAGACACTCAATAAAGGTCAATTCCACAAAAGTTAAAATTATTCTTCAAAGATTAAAATAATTTCATTACAAATTTAGGATGAACCGAGATCATCAAACTATAAAATATGTTTTTTCTCTTTGTTAGAGTTGAAACTCTAGTTTACTAAAAGATTAACCTAATTATTTCTTCTCCACAGTAATTTTCTTATCTCTTAAATAATAAAAATAAATATCTTTATACAATAGTGCATGTAATTCTAATAGGGTAAAATGTGCAAACTTACAAGAAAATACCAAAAGAATATGTGACCTAAATAATTGTATGGGTTTCCATACTTCCACATCATGTTTTTAATCATACAGATACCTTATATATGACTCAATCATTTCCTCATGTACCCACAAATTATGGATATATATCATCCTTCCATGTGCAACATATCGAGTCATCAATGGATTCCATAAAAGTGGATGAGTAGGTGGAATTGATGTTGATAGCTAGGTGAGCCTTCATATGAAATTTTGAGTGTTTTGGTTCCTTTTAGGGATTCAAGTTTTGCAAGGAATTGAGAACCATAGAAATTTGAGTTCATATGGATTAGTTTTGGGTGCTAGGGTGGAACCATGACTCAAAAATATGTTGGTTGGGCTTAGGTCATTGTAAGAAACAAGGACTTGGAACTATGTTGGTTAGGTTTCAGTCATAGGATGGAATGAGGACTTAGAACTTGAGTCTCCAAGTCCTAATCAAAAGTTTAAGCCCATGTGTTACTATATATGTCAAGAGAAGAGAAGAAGTTAGGATTGGAATATGAAATTCTAGGTTACTATTTGGGTCTGAAGTTTGATAGGAATGTAAGGATAACACACCAGGGAGTAGACTGCAAGAGGAAGCAAGAAAATGAAACATAAAGTTCTAGGTTTCTATTGGGACCTAGGGTCTAAATGGGAACTAAATGAGGCTTCTATGAGGGGGAGGTGGTATGTAGAGATAAATATGGACTTGTAGCCTAAAGTTCCAAGTCTAGAGATAGGCCTAAATACTATGATTAAATGAAAGGTATGGCCAAGTTTGGATCAAGAGGTGAAGAGAAATGGGGGGAAAGTACTAAAAGTGTTAGTCCAAAATTATCATAAATTCCTAAAGTTTGAAAGAGAAGTGGAAAGAGATTTGAAAGGGTAGAGGAAAGGTTGTAAATGGGAACCCAAAGGAGCCAAGGAGCTATATATAAGCTCTAAAGACCTCATGTCATCCCTATCACTATCTTTAGGAACTTACCAAGCATCTATTCGGTAGCTTCCCAATTATTGGAGATGTATTACCCAATTGGAACTATTCATATATTTTTTTGTTTGAAACTTTTTCGATAACTTTGATTTTATCTAAAAAGTATAAAAGGGACCAACACATACCAAAGTTGTCCATGTAAAAATCATTGATCCTGATGACTCCCTAATACCAAGGATAAGAGAAAAAATAACCATCCCACTTTTAAATATAACTCCACAATGTATTCCTCTATTGGTCCATCTGGAAACCCTCAACCTACTTATCATAGGATAGGGGTATATGATACCCAATATGCTAAAAATATAACATCTTATAATATGTCGAGAAGGTAAGTAGTGGCATGCCACTCTAACACCCCAAAAAATCACTTGAAAATATTTTATTTTCATACTTATTCCATCAAAGATCACTCATCAAACACCCATATAATTATAGAACTTGGGAAAGGAGTATTGAATACTTTGAAAGTCTCAAAAATAAAAAAAATAATCACAATTTTGAGAATGAAATGATTGGGGTTAGGGAAGCAAGTAAATAAGGGAATAGGTACCAAGGTAAGGAAGAACCTAGAACCTTGACAAAATGACAGAAAATTTTTATAGGGTTCAAGGTGGGTTTTAATATTGATAGGAAGGGCAAGTAATTATGGATACTCCCAAAAATTTGAAAAAACACAAGGGAAACAATGAAGAAATCCTAGAGTTAGGATTCTTATGAGTCTTTGCACCATTTGAAACTTATGGGGCCCATTTAAAATTTCTTATATTGGTTATCAGTGAATGGTGGATAAGGTAAAATGCACAACGCTTGGAGTACAAATAAGAAAAATGAGACACAAAATTGGGGCTCCAACAAAAGGAAAGGAACCTAAAATGATAAAACCCTATCTTACATTAAAACCATAACCAAATGTAAACACACCAACAACTAAAGAGGAAAAATTAAACATGACAAATACCAAGTAAATCTAGAAGAATCATCTCTTAAAATTATCCCTTTATGACAAGGAATTGCTACAACATTAACAATCCTAAGGATTGATATAGCATAATTCCTAGAATCCTACTTGAGTTCAAACCATGTAGAGATTCAACCTACATTTTTTAAACATAAATCACAATTTAATGGTAGTGCACAACACATATTTATGTGTCTTTTCCACATGTGATATAACATGATACTAAACATGCGTAGAAATATATTGAAAATGCAAAAGGGATAGAGGAAGGATAATGAATATGTAAAGAGAGATCAAGTGGAATTCATCCTCATGCAACACACCATACATGATGATGGAAGTAATAGAAAGATATTAGGGAAAAAATATGCTTAACACCACAAGGTCATGGCATCCTCATGATGAACTTTATTGTAGGACCCTAAGTGAGCTAGTGAGAGGCCCTGCCCAATCCAAATAATAAAAATGAATTGAATTTAAAACATTAGAAGTAAATAATAACATAAATTACTTATAAATAACCCAAAAATAACGGAGAAAAATACTAATAATATGTGATTTCTCTCTTTAATACGTATTACATATTTATTTAGAAACTAGTGAATAATTTCCATGTTTCTCTAAATTATCAAATTTTGTGCAAAATTAATATAATAGATTACAACCATCAATTTTTATATATTATAATACCAATGACATTAAATAAATTACTTTGATCAATTAAATATTCTATATAACCATATTTTATGTATTATTTTTCTCACCATGTATGCAATATAATATTATATATAGATACTATACCTCAATAATGTAGAAATGTATTATTTAAATTATGTTATTATTGTGCCCATAAATTTTTTGTATCAGGCCAAATTTCAAATGGAATTCTTCTCTTTTTACAAAATAGTAGTCATGTTTTAGAGCCTGGTTTTGACCATCTACAATGTTTTTCTCGTCATCTATCTTTTGTATCTTTCTAGAAGGGAAACAATAGAATTTTCCAACACATTTGTGATGGAAAATAACATAGTTCAAATGATAAATAAGTAGGTAAGACTCATTAAGGCATATAAATATTACATAATGATGGCTTGGAATGTGTTATAGTATTTAAGGAGTAGTTTCAAAGTGTAAATTAATGATTGCAGGACCATTAGCATGCCTAGCTAGTCAATTGGACCATTATTGAAGATAAATATTTTAAACATCTATTATTTCCTTACACTAAGGTAAAGATTCAACTATAGGATAAGGATAGTTATCACATTTTCTACTTATAGAATCTATACTACATATAGAGAAAGCTAGATGACATATTAGAATATGGAAAAATAGTGGAAAGACATTTCCAAACAAAATTTTATGCCATAATATTTAGAAATGTGCCTCTAAAGATAGAAATACATGTTATATTTTAAAATTATATCAATAATGTTATGTTATGCTCAATATAAGGGTAAAATGAGTTCAATGTTGCATTTACCTTGTATGGTGTTGGTATCCTACTTGGTTTTGGCCTTTGGTCCTCACTTTGAGTTAATTTTTTTCCTAATTATGTGTTTACTCTTTTAAAATATATAACTACCTAAAACCATAGGGTTTATATTGTTTAAAGTCCTTTATTTAATATAATTTATACCTTGTGTTATATTTTATCATTGAACTACTAGCTTGGTCACTAATCTATGATTAGCTACTTGAAGGAATCTTAGTCTATTGTTATGTAGCCCCATCACAATCCCTTACACTAGTGCATTCAATTTGAACCCATTGTTGTCACTTTAGCCATCATTTCTTAACATTTTTATACTTTTTTAAGTATGTGGCACCTTTTCAATATCCTATACCCAATTTTTCCTTGCATCCAATTATCTCCATTATAAAATTTTAATTAGTTATTGTGAACTATACACTTAGCTTCTTTGTATTATAATAACACAAAAGATTGAGTCCTTGATTGGTTGAAGTATTTCACATATGGAATGAGTTTATTATCATATGGATAATTAATATCCCAACAACTAATTTTATCTTAAGTCAATATTCATTTCCCTTATGTGTCACATATTATTTTAATAGGCATTAGGCCTTAATATGTCCTAGTTGACATAGAATTGGATGATCATCTATTGGTGGGTGATATCTAAAATGAAAAATTGGTCAAAGTTGCTTGCATAGAACCAATTTACCTATGATTAAACCTATTATTAGCGGTAAAAATGAAAATCTCTTGTAATGTGGGAAAGTGAAACCCTAGGGTTTTAACTAGGATTAAAACCTTTCCACTACAAGAAATTAGAATTCAAATAGGCAAGGGAATTAGATTGACTCGCAACCTTAAAGGTGATCCAATCAGCCTTGGATCTGAATTTATTTTGGGGGCTTGGAAATGGATTTTAAATGAAAATGCAATGATGTAGATAAATGACTATGAAAATGTATTGTTCTGATGAAAATATGAAAAATTGGAAACTGCAAGTCAAATTTTGAGACTAGATCTGGAAAGGGTAGAGTATTGTGCACATGTGGTTCAAATCTAAGCCTGATTTTGGAGGACTAAGTCACCTAGGGAAACTATGTCCTAGTTGAGTAATTTGAAATCTATTTTTACAGTCCTTTGTATCTATATCAGAGTTTTCTTTCCCCATGTGTTGCACTATTAGATCTTCATTGGGTGTTGAGATAACTAAGTTTCTATATGTTTTCATGGTGTAGGGTTTTGAATGCAACAATGAATAATTGACCTTCAAACTTCTCCAATCTTCCTCAAATCTATAACTTGCACATTCAAAGATAAATGAAGGGTTGTGCCATATAGGGGTTGCCTCAGTCAAACCTCGTGTTGGTGTTTCCACCTCCACAATGGAAATTTCAATGAAAGAGAGCTTATCATTTTAAGGGATAGAGGCTAAATGATAAATGAATAATGAATCAAAAATGGACTACAACTTGTTGATGGTTAAAATGACACAAACAACATTAAAACAAAATATTTCTACTCTATTTCTCCTGAAAAAGAAAGAAAACATTTAGTGGCCCAACTCCCAAGTTCCTGGTAGTTGGTTCTCAACTGTCTGGTGTCACTCAATCAGTTCATGCAACTGTAATATTCAAGGGGCCTATGCTGGTAACAAAATATTCAAGCGATGACTCATTTTACCGAACTGTTTTAGTAAATCAATGGAGTTTTAAATAAAAGAAAAAGATAGAACAAAGGGGTAAACCAGTAAGTATGAATCAAATTTATCTAGCATCTCGACATATACCTTCAAAAATGAATGTTCCCTAACAGATCATAAAACCAAAGCATGACACAATCTACACCATAAACTATACCATTGCATGCATCTAAGGTGCTTAATTCAATATCACTTTTTCGCTTATCACAACTATCTCCAAGATTTTAAAACATACATCCATTCATTGCTAAGGTCATAGATCAACAAACTTTAATAACTTTAACTCAATGATAATCTAACAAGATAATCCTTAAATCCAGTTTCTTCTAATGACTTTTATCACATAAGAAACTATCATGCTTTAGCACAATCACTGGCATTCAGATAGATTATAACTTATCAGCCTTATCAAATAAAACAACTCAATTCTAACTCCATATTGCGTAAACCTGTAATTCTATTAACTGTAAAAAGATCAAGTACAATGTATCTCTGTAAATCACTACAAAATTCTATCTCCTAATCTCAGGTAAGCCAATTCTATTCTCAATTAGCCAACCCTTACAATATGATACCCATAGGGTATTTATAGACTATACAAAGTTCGAACTCCACTTCTATTTTAAGTCACCCACCCTTTTAGGAACTAAAATTCTCTTGGAAACTCAGATCAATTTGATCTTGAGTTCTTACATTTAGACATTCAGTTTAACTAGAGAATAGAAAATAGGAGAGAAAAATAAGGTCATGCGCTTCAACTTTCAGTGTTGCATGCAACATGCAAAGAAGAATAAAGTCATGCATGTAGAAGATTTATGCATGTGAAGCTAGATCTGCAATGAACTCATCGTAGCTGGTGAAGACTTGTTGTAATGTATCTATTTCCGGCCCATCAATCTAGCTATCTTCAAATTTTATCCAATCCAATTCTGCTGTAGCAAAGCCCCTCATACCTTTTATCTTTTTCAATTCTCTCACAGTTCGATAAAATGAGTCATCGCTTGAATCTTTTGTTACCAGCACAGGCCCCTTGAATATTACAGTTGCATGAACCGATTGAGTGACATCAGACAGTTGAGAACCAACTACCAGGACCTTGGGAGGTAGGCCACTACATGTTGTCTTTCTTTTTTAGGAGAAATAGAGTAGAAATATTACGTTTTAATGTTGTTTGTGTCATTTTAACCATCAACACAACTCACCACTCAAAAATGACTTCCTTGAAGGATTGGAGTCATGTGCATCTCCTCAAGTATTCATTGTTATTTTCTTGAATTGTTTGAATACCTACAAGTGTTAGATCTCACAAAATAATATGATAGCATAAACATGAAAAAACTCACATACAACTTGACATGATTGATGTTGCAATAATCTTTCTCATGAATGCTCTTGACTTGATCTTGATTTCTTGATAATGATCTTGATTTCCAATATTTTCCAACTAATTTTCAAATGATGGAATGACTAGGTATTTATAGGCATTTAATCTAATTTCTTGAAAATTAAATCCCGATACCCAATATGGGTCAATGCAGGATCATGGAGGTCCAAACTAGGCTCTTAAGTGGTAATGAAAATTCAAAAAAACATAGTTAGGCAACTTGACATAAATATTTGAATAGGTTATTTACATAATTTGAAAAATATGTAAGAAAAAAATTGTGGTAAATTGAATGTAGTTTCTAAGATACTAGTCCTCTTTTGGAAAAAAGTAAATTTATTTGGTGAAATTTTAAAATTTCAATACTAAATTTTCAAGAAAAAAATAAAAAGCAGGTGTATGTCTGACCAACCTAAGTACAAGAAAAAATAATATTATTTTTTGAAACTTTCAATATAAGTAGAGGACACATGCTCGGATGTGCCACATTTTTTTAATAATTTTTTTGCATGTAAATAAATAGTTATGATTTTTTTATTAAATTTTTTTTAAAAATATTCAAAATTGTTTGTCTGGCCACCATAACTTGGTCAAAAATTTATGAAAAATCAAATTTTCTTTTTTTATATCTTATAGTATGGGAAGCAGAGAATGTGTTGCATCTTTCGAATTCAAAAAATGTGAAAATGTTTAAGAATTATAGATTTTTTTCAATCAGCCTATCAATCAGGACTTTAGTCAGAATGCATGTAGAAAATCAATAATAATTATCTATTTAATTCCAAATAACTAATAAGTCATATCTTATATTGGTGTAAAGCTTAAATTTTTATCAATAAACCCTTTTTATTTCATCAAAATTCGAATAAAAAATTGTCATCAACCACTTTTGGGTCATATCACCACTTTTTGGACCCCCATGATCCTGCACTCACCCATATTTGACATTTGAAATTCAAATAATAAAGTGCTAACTCTAAAATATTAAATTTTGAAGGAAAAATAGGGGGACCAAGTCACCTAGGGAAACTTAATCTTGGCCCTATTTTGTGGGATGTAAAGTGTCGAGAGAAAAATATTAAATGTTTGCTTTGGTTTTACAAATGGCTTTTCTTGATAAATATCAAAATGGGTCATAAAATGCATGATTTAGGAAATTAGGTGTACAATTAGGTCCATACACTTAAGGGGGAGAAAAATCTAGCGTGAAATTGTTAAGGGTGACAATTTATGACACTACATTTAGCCCCCACTTTAGTGAGAGTATGAAATTATGCTCAGACTCACACTAAAGTAAAAATTATGTCAAGAGTGGTCTAATTGTCTGAATGTCGAAGATATAAGATGATGATGAATCTAGGGGGGTGTGCAAGCCACCAGGATTTAATATCCCACGGTAACCCAACATAAGGACAAAGGAACACACATGCAAAGTGAAATGCAATATGACAAACACAAAGCATACACGATGGAGACACATAACATGATATGATGAACACAAACATGATGCAAACACAATGTGAACACATAACATACAATTAATCATAAAATAAAACATAAGGTTAGTACTAAAAATATTTGATTTAGTAAGGCAAAGAGAACTCAATCTTAAATTTGTCTCAAATACCAAATGTCATCCATAAAATGTGTTATCTTTAAACAAAATGGTACTCCCATAAGGATATTAAATCACTCATGAGCCACATGGATCTAACAAGTTGTGTTATACTAGATCCATGAACTATCTTTCCAAATTTTAACATCCAAGGGGACAAACAAAACTCACCTAACAAGGTGCATAAAATTTTAATTTCCAAGGGGATGAACAAGACTCACCTAAGAAGATGCATAAACATCCAAATGGATAGACAAGACTCACCTAAGAAGGTGCATAAACATCCAAGGGGACGAATTGATAACCATGCCTCAGGGGGAATTATAAATAATACCACCACCAAGGGGGTATGACAATAATTCAAATCTCACAAGACGAAATGGATAGGCGTAACATATTCCCCCCTTAAAACTTCAACATACTTGCTATGTTGGTATTTTAAGGAGAAAAGAATGCACACCTTCAAAACTAGTTATCTTTGCCCCCCAAGTATAGAGACAAGGGAAACCACTGAAAAGACATGTTGTTTCGATGGAAAATATAGTTGCACCTAAGATTGTAGCACCATGAATGGTAATGAGAAAACATATAAAGCTAAAAATTCCACACAGTGAGGAGCAACACCATAGGATAAAGATCATTATTTCTTAGAAGGATTGGGTGCATCAACACATGGGAGAGCACCACAATCACTAAGTTATATTTTATTACTCAAGTCCTAACATTCATTAGTAGAATGACCATGTACTCGATATATTTTATTACTCAAGTCCTAACAAAAAGAGGTTTTCTTATAAAATTCCTTTCGTGTTTTCAACAGAAGAGTAATCAAGTGGGCTTTGAGAAGCCTCGACAAAATATGCCTTTTCTCTATATTAGAAGACATTCCTTTCTCTTGTGCAGAAAATATTGCTCTCTTACCACAAGATGCCATACATAAATTATATGATAAATATAGGATTTGATAAATCCAACTTCACAGACCCCGAAGATCACCTGCATGCAAATAACCTGTCATAGAAAGAAGAGATGGAGACAAAAAAGCAAGGGTTCTCTGAAAGCTAAAAAATGTATTAATCAGAGAGTGAGTAAAATACAATGATCAATCATTATAAAAGGAGATTGTGTAACCCTAAAGAAACCCTAATAGGTAGACATTTAATAATTAATATAATTATTAAATGTCACAATATGCAAACTAAAGGGAAATCTTAAGAGAGGAATAAAGGTAACTTAATTAACATAATTAAGTTAAAACCTTTACTCTAACACCCCGCCATAAGATGAGCAAGAGTGCAACTACAAACATGTGCAAGAAAGAAAAAGTAACTACAATGCATGAAATTAAACATGGGTCCCGACAACTAGGCCTGATCAGGTACCCATTTACAAATGTAATGCAAACTAAAGTAAACGGGGCAAAGGAGAAAACCCAGTGGGAAAAAAAATCCTCCCCAAAATAGAATGCAAAGAAAGGAATGCAATGAGCTAATGAAAGAAGGATAGGAGGTGGATTACATGATACCCTCCATAAACAACTTCTATCATATAAGTACATATACAATGGTCTCCATAGGAGAGATAGAAAGAGACAAGAAGGCCCCCCCACAATGAAGAAACTCATGTCACAATGGTAGATGTCTGATGTAGAATCCAAAAGGAGATCCTGAAGTAGAAAATGATATTCCTCCCCTTGGGAAGAAATGGATCCAAAGGACGATGTTGAAGAAACCCTATGAAGCGTGATGAACCAATCTATCTCAAGATGTGTGCCATGATCGGATGCTGAAGAATCTCTCTGTCTAAACTAAAACAAATGATGTCAAATCCAAACTGATGTGGAGAATCCTGAAATGCAACCTCTGAATGCATTGATAATGGTGGGTGTACAGTGATAACCTGAATTTCAAGGTAGAGGAGGTGAATGTCCTCAAAATAATCCTCCAAATCTGCAATATAGGACTCCACAAACAAGAAAGATATGTTTGCAACATAAGAGTCCAAAGTAGCTATGTCTGGAAGATGAATGATGCCCTGGTGCGCTGAATTAGGAACAATAGGAGATGTTGATGAAGTCTCAATCTAAAGAGTAGGAACTATGAGACAAGCCTCTGATCCAATGGAACATGTAAGGGTGTCTAAATACTCAAACCCCTCTAAAGTATCATGATCAAAGGGTGTATTCTCTCTCCAAGCAATGGGTAAGAGACAATCTGAAGCAGGATCCTCTGGGAATGGAGAGAGATTGGAGTCTCCATAGATCTCTTAAAGACGTGTCCAAAGTGGGTGAGGACAATCAATGTTCGATATATCCCACACAATGTCATGATCAACACTAGATAATATAAGTCCTACTATGTGATCTCTAATGATATCCCAAGCTAATTTTCCCTCTGAAGTGGTTGGTTTAGGTATGAGATCATACAAATAAGAAAAAATATTAAGCCACCTACAATGTGTAATTATGCCCTTTGCCCATGACTCATAATTACCTCGTTCCAGAATAACAACTGAAGGGTAAGTAGAAAAACCCATGATAACTCTTCAAATGAAAAAATATGAGAAAATTGACCTTATTGCATGTAGATCAAATGAAATATAGCATAATGACGCAAACAGGAGGTTCCCAAGTGCCAAAACTTCCAACTAATTAAGCAAAGTGTAAAAAAACACAAAGCTGAATAAAATTTACTTGGTAAATTATCTGATGGAATAGACTACAGATCTGGAAATATCACTGAAACACCTTTCCAACGCCTATTTGTTTGTGCAAAACGGAGTCCGGACGCAAATGTTATGCCCTCGGGAGTGCAAAAATAATGTTTGTACTTTGACTAGAAAAAATGGCATCAAAATGGAAAAACCAAAAATCAAACCTACACCATTACAAATTTCTCGGAACCAGCTTTCCGACGATATTTCATTTTTTTAAAACCGAGTTCGTATGCAAACGTTATGGCCAAAATACCAAAACTACTCCAAAAAGGTTTGAGGGTTAAGCCAGGTGGTTAGGCTAACTGCTAGTGGTTAACTAACAGTGACGCCCATTTAACTCTGCGTTTTTTAAAAAAAATCTCAGATTGCGTGTCGTACCAGGCCGTACGACCTAGAAATGAAACATTTTTGCCTCTCGGAGTCATTGTATCCGATTTCAATGATTTGACAATCAATTTAGGGGTTTTTGGGCACTCTAAACGTGATGGTGAGGTCTGTTTGCACTGAAAACGCTCAAAAATTGCAGGTACACTATGGATTATGAACCCCTCAAAAACTTCAAACCCTCATAGATTTGACGCCGTGAAGCCAAATTTGACGAAACAAAGGTCAATCTTGATTGAATCAAACATTTCAGACGCAATGGTGAGGTCCAAATTGACTCAAAATGCACCAAATGAAAGAGGTATGAATTGGATCAAAGAAACAAACCCCAAACCCTCGAAGCTCCAAAAATCCTTCAAAACAAGAACAAGAAGCAGCAGGTTTGGAGCTCTGATACCATGTAGGAGTTGATAAATCCAACTTCACAAACGCCAAAGATCACCTGCATGCAAATAACTTTTCACAGAAAAAAGAGATGGAGATAAAAAAGCAAGGGTGCTCTGAAAGCTGAAAAAATGTATTAATCAAAGAGTGAGTAAAATACAATGATCAATCCTTATAAAAGGAGATTGTGCAACCCTAAATAAACCCTAATAGGTAGACATTTAATAATTAATATGATTATTAAATGTCACAATATGCAAACTAAAGGGAAATCTTAAGAGAGGAATAAAGGTAACTTAATTAAGGCTAATTTTGGAACCCTAGCTAAAGATTATTGGAGGGATAAGTGTTGGGTGAACCTTTTTCAGATTAGTATGGATCTTGCCCCGATCCAATCCTCCCTTAGGGATTTCAGAGCGGAAATGAACTTTCATGAGGACTCCTTCGATTGGATGGCTAGTTCATCGGGCAACTACTTTGTTTCTTCAGTTGTCTCTTTGCTATCTTTATCTCCTGGCCCTCCTCCCTTTTGGGCCAAAGCTTGGCTTAACTACTTGACCCCTAAGGTTAATATTTTCTTTTGGATTCTTCTTTAGAACAAGGTGCTTACGGTGGATAACCTTTGTAAGAGGGGTTTTCAGATCCCCAATCGCTGCTACCTCTATAAGAGTGCAACGAAAATGGCTAACCATCTGTTTATTCACTGTTCTTTTGTGAATTCTATCCAGGAAAGGTTCTACTCTCTTTGGAGGATCTACTGGATGTCACATGGTACAATTAAAGATCAATTTACTCAATGGGTGGCGCCCTCCTTTAATCCGCATATTCGCAAGCTATGGTCTTTAACTTTCCCTTATATTGCTTGGGGAGTTTGGAAGGAGAGAAACAACAGAGTTTTTAGAGATAGGGAATCTTCTGAGAAACTTGTGTTTGAAAAAAAAATTAGGCTCATTGGGGAAAACTTCAACTTGGCTTCGTATCATGAGGTGCTGAAGGATTGTGTGGTATGTTTGGCTTATGACTTTGAGATGGCCAAAATTTGGGAAATTAAAGGAGATGTGTCAAGAGCTTCCAAACCAGCTAAAAAGAACCGTGATGGTGTCTTATGGTTTCACCCTCCTATGGGTTGGGTAAAAGCCAATTTTGATGGGGTGGCAAAAGGGAATCTGAGAAAGACAGGAAGCAAGGGTGTGTTACGTGATGATAAAGGCATGTTTATTGCAGCGGTTGTTGTCTCTTTGGGGAAACAAACAAATCATCTAGCTGAAGCTATAGGAGCCTACTAGGTCATCATTTTGGCTAAAAGTATGAACTTTAAGAATATTTGGATAGAGGGCAACTCAAAAAATATCATTGATTGTCTCCTTGGAATTACCCCCCCATCATGGACTATTAAGTACTTGATTGATGAAGCTAGGGCCACTTTATCCAACTTCGAAAAAGTTAAAATTTCCCATATCTATAGAGAAGCGAATGGTGTGGCGGACTTCTTTTCCAATGAGGGAATAAGACATAATAGATAGGTGATGTGGTAGAATTACAAAGATTTGGATGTTGATGTCAGAGCCCTGATCAACTATGATTGCACTCATGGGAGATAAGCCGCATTTAATGATGATTAAAAAGAAAGGTGCCAAGTACCAAGATCTCATAAGATTTGATGGCAGTATCATAATTAATATGACAGATGGGTTGAGCTTGCACGTTTTGTGGGTGCTTTGGTTTTTTTGTGAACTTATAAGTCTGTATTTTCATGGTGCGAGCAATCAGAAAAATAGAGTGACAAAAATGGGAGGAAGCAAGAAAAGAGTTGAGCCAACTGCGTGTATAAAGAATAAAGATAATTCCAAGGTCTGGAAGAAAATCGAGAAGGGAGGGCTTCAACCATTCATTGAAAGACTTCATGGTCCAGACATCAGGGCTACTGATTATTTCGCTAAACATTGGAATAAAGGGGAGATTATCCTCTTTGGGAGGAAGGTGTTGGTGGATGAGGCACTTGTTGGAGAATTCACTAGTCTCACTATTGATGGTGTGAAATTTTATTGTGACAGGAATAATTGGACGAAGCTTTTGTCAGCTTTTCGAAGTCGGAGGAGGAGAAAAAGAGACTGGTTAAAGTCTCTAATAGCTACTTTGAGTCTAGTACGATCAAGAAAATATGGAGGGGGGTGCTCAAAGTTCTAATGGAATATATAACATTGGATGGGAGATTCACCAGAGTCTACGGGTATCACTTTTTTTTACTCAACCACTTCAGATATAAGGTTAGGGTTTCTTTCCCCTAGCACCTGATGTGTTCTTTGAACAATAGTATTGAGGAGTTTAGAAAAAATCCTGATAAGAATCCAGTCTTGCATGCTGGCCTTATTCGGCTCATTTATGAGCACTTCAAAAATATGTCGGTTGTCTCTAACCCTATCACAGCCTCGGCATCGGAGGGTTATGACACTAAGTCTAGCTCACCTGAGGATATTAAGGGGTCAAACCTGGATTGGGTGGATGAGGTTACTCCCCCTCCTAGCAAAAAAAGGAAGAATGCCCCTTCCGCAAAACCCTCAAATAAAAATGTTGGTCCTTGGATAACTCCTCTCGAAGCGTCTGTGTCGAAGGACAAGATGAGGGATGAGCCCCCTATGGAAAAACCGGTGGCCTATTCGGAGGATTCTTCGGATGAAGACAATGTTGAACCTTCTAGAAAGGAGGTTTCCTCTGCCTCTTTCCACTCCATTGACAAAGATTATAGGCCTAATTCTCATGTGAACCTGAATCTTGATGACCCTGTTTTTGTGTCGGAAAGATATTTTTATGGTGACATCCTTTCTCTGGCCGAAAAGGGAGTGATTGACAATTTTGAAATTTTGAAATGGTCTTTTCATGAAATTAAGGACCTCAATCTTTAAAAAAGAACTATCACTAGCAAAATGGAAATCCTGGAAGCTAAAGTGGCAGAACAGAATTTGGCTGAGGCTTTATGCACAGTGGATGAGAAGATGGCTATGGTTGATTACCTCCAAAAAGAGGTTGACTTCACTAAAAAATTAAGAAGGATGGTGACAACCTAGGAAAAGAGGTTGAAAAGATCAAGGAAACCCTGAAAAAAACTATTGAACACAACCACAAAATTGTTAAAAACAACTCCACTATCTTAAGAGCTCTGGCTGAAAAAATAGAACACACTCAGCAGGGTCTTCTAATTGCGGATCTAGATGCTGAGAAGAACAGAAACAAGGTGGAGGAATTGGGCCCTTCAAAGAGAACAAGAGCCAACATGAAGAAAGTACTGGACACGATGCCTATGGAGACCCAGAACTTGAAGATGGTGGCTCAGGATTTGGAGAACCTGGAAGCGGAAGTGGTAGAGACTTTAAAGTCTCTAAGTTAGGTTTGGCTGTGTTTTTTGTTGTTGTTGGTTTTTTGTTGTCCTTTTGCTAGGTTTTAGCTAGTGGTTGTTGTTTTTCATGTTTATCTTTGGTATGCAACCGTTTTGTTCCTAGATTCTCTAATGCTCTATCTTTTGTTGGTCTATAAACTTTGTGGTTTCAGGTTCCTATAAAACCCATTTTTTCCTCAATCAAAAACTTAATTAACATAATTAAGTTAAAAATTTTACTCTAACAATAAAATATTGGATGAAGATGGGGATGAAGGTTGGAAACCTCGAACCCATTTGGAAAATTACAGTATAGAATTCACTTGATTCCTATCACTTTGTTCCATTTTTGCATTATATCCATTTTTAGAAAGAATTTTGTACCCAAGGCCATAACATTCTTCCAACTCAAATGAAGAGATCATACCTACATGCTCTTGAGAAGAATTATCTTTTTCTCAAACAGACAAATGTTTTTTAAGTTTTTTAAAGTTAGGCATCTTACACTCATGAGGTATGGAAGTTAAAGATTCCCCATCACCATCATGGGTGGTGTTTTTGTATTTTTGGATGTAGAACCAAGTTGATCAAATAAAACACAAGATTCTTTAGGTTTAGATTGTGAAATTTTTTACTCTCCCATAAAGGAGGGTGTAAAATATAATGAACTCCAATTATAATCTAAGAGTTTTATTACAGATGACATACAATTGATATTATCATCAATTTGTATAAGTTCTTTGGAATTTGATGGAAAGATTTTAGACTCCCCTTTGAAACAAGGTGCAAAATATAACGACCCCCAATAGTCATCCAAAGATTTTTATCATGGGTAAAACACATTCTTCTTTTTGTTCGACATGTATGGGTTCTACTTTTGAAGTTGGAATCAAAGTATTAAGAGAGTTGGAAGTGTCATGTTCGACTTCAAATTGTAAATTATAACTCTTTTCATTTGCTCTAATCATGTATATCTTGTTATTATATTCATACTTCATCTCATAATGGAGAGTAGATAGGACTCCCTTCATGACATGAATCCATGGTCTACATAGGAGAAGATTATATGAAAGAGGTCCTAGCATGACATTGGCAAGTGTTTGTAAAATCATGGGCCCTACCTTAATGGGTATTGTGATCACTCCCAATGGTTGCTTACTAACATTATCAAATGCACAAATTGAAAGATCATTAGGTTCTATAAGATTCGTATCCACACGAATTCTATCTAGAAGATCAATGCTACAACATTAAGACCCAATCCATTGTCTATGAGGGTACGCCTAATTCCAATTTTATTAATGGCCGCCATTATCATTAAGGCCTCATATTTATTTTTTATCTTAAGCGAGGGAAATTCATGTTGATGGAATGTAATATCAAAATTTGTCACTTACATATAATCAATCAAGGCTGCAACATCATTCAGTTTAAATAGAATTTGGAACATCAATCTATACTGTAGAGCCTCTTGGAGCATCTCATGGTATGTAGGTGATATTTCAAATGAAATCCCAAAGGGATATTTTGGATGGAGTGTTATGAAGTTTCTCAACAAGATCATATTCTTTACTACTATGTTGGGGAATATTAGGTGCGGGTGGAAGGTATGGTTGGGGTAATGAGATGGATATTGGCATTTTTTTCCTGCTTATTATTCCTAGTGTTATATGTGTGAGAAGTTGTGTGATAACTTGGTTGTTACGACACATGTTTACTAGTGAGTTCTTTCAAAAAAATTAAGATATGGTTAGGAGGTTTACGAGGTCCTATAATGAGAGGTGACTTAGGAGGTTCAATAATTAGAATAATTTTAGGAGGTCCAATAATTAAAGGAGTTTTAAGAGGTCTGATAACTAAAGGAGATCTAATAGTCAATTGTGTGTTCATAACCTCAACTAAATTAATCACGTGTTTATGATCTTCTATCAATGGTGGATCTCATGTCACCTAAGAATATTCATCAATGCAATCCATCTTACTGTATTTTAAAGGAAATCTATTAATGATTTCATCCTCTTGTCCCACAATATATTTCCAAGTGGGAGAAGTATTGGTAGAGAAACTAACAAGATTCTCATGATGCTAAATGTTTGGATCCTCTAACACCAAGATACCTTATTCACAAGTAGGTGAGGTATTAGAATAAAAAATATGATTTCCAAGATTGTCCATGATTTCATACTATTGCACCAAATCATTTTTACAAGTAGGAGAGATATAGGGGGAAGAACGAACATGATTGTCAATGTTTTTGTTTCATTTCCTTAGATTGTGCTCATAAGTAGAAAATTTATAATTATAAAAGCCATGTGTTACCATATCAAAACCACATATTTGAAAATAAAAAATGTCCCTATGGATAAAATGAGCAAAATCAGATAGGTCTGGAAACAAAATTGTAGAATAGAAACTAGAACTAAACAAAGGGCACACACAAGGATTTGCACAGAAAGTTTTAGCTCAAAATGACTAGACAAGGGTGCCCAATGTGACTATGCCCTGCATAGGTTTTTGAAAATTTTAAAATTTTGGAATGATGTTCAATGTCTGAGGGTTCTATGTCTCGGTGGTTCAGGTCTGAAAGTGATCATATTTCTGGTAATGCACCAAAACCTAATTGTGCTATATGAATCACATACATAAATGTAATTTTGGATATATTTAGGGAAAATGAAGATGTTCAAATGATCATTTTCAAAAAATAAATATTGTAACTCGCTAATTTTTCCAAAAAATATAGAAAAGTAATGCTTTTTGATCTTTTGGAATAAAAATACTAATGCAATTTTGTCACTTTTTCTATGTTTTTCACCAAAATATGCATGCAAAAATGATAGAAAAATTTATAATTAATTTTCTCAATGAAAACAATTTAGATCTAAGCCCTGGACAAGGAATATAAGATTTTTAAAAAATTGCAATTTTTTTCATTTTTTTTCAATTTTTTTTTTTTTTTATGATGAAAAACTAATGAAAATGGATAGTTTTTAGAAAATAAATGCAAATTATCACAATGATTTTCAAACAACGTAGGTTAAAATTTAATTTTTCAGATTTATGCAATAAAAAAATTTAAAAATGCAACTATAAGATATAATAGGTTCACCAAAATGTAATGCGGGAAAGTGAAACCCTAGGGTTTTAAATAAGGTTAACAACTTTCCATTATAAGACATTAGAATTCAGATCGGAAAGGGAATTAGATTGACTTTCAACCTTGAAGGTGAGCCAATTAGCCTTGGATCTAAATTAATTTTGGGGGGTTTAAAATGGATTTAAAATGAAAATGCAATGATGTAGCTAAATGACTATGAAAATGCACTGTTCTAATGAAAGTACATGAAAACTAGAAACTACAAGTCAAATTTTGAGACCAAATTTGGAAAGGGCAGGGTACTTTGCACCTGTGCTTCAAATCTAAGTCTGATTTTGGAGGACTAAGTCACCTAGGGAAACTATGTCCTATTTGAGTAATTTGAAATATGTTTTTATAGTTCTTTGGATCCAAATCAAAGCTTTCTTTGCCAAGGTGTTGCACTATCAAATCTTTGTCAAGTGTCGAGATAACTGAGTTTTCATATCTTGTCAAGATGTATGGTTTTGAATGCAAATGATGAATAATTAACCTTCAAAATTCACCAATATTCCTCAAATCTGGAACCTTTGCATTCAAAGAGAGAGGAAGGGTTGTGCCATATAGGGGCTTGACTCAGTCAAACCCTGTGTTGGTGTTTCCACCTCCACAATAGTAATTTCAATGAAATAGAGCTTATCCTTTTGAGGGACAAAGTATAAATAATAAAGGAATGATGAATCATCAATGGAGTGCAACCCACCACTCAAAAATGGTTTCCTTGAAGGGTTGAAGTCATGCACATCTCCTCAAGGATTGATTGTTGTTTGCTTAATTTTCTTGAAGAAATACAAGGGTTAGATCTCACAAAATAATATGATAACATAAACATGAACAAAATCACATAAAACTTGACATGATGCTTTGACACTACAATAATATTTCTCTTGAATTCTCTTCACTTGATCACGATTGCTTAATAGTGCTCTTGATTTCCAATATTTTTCAATTGATTTTCAAATGATGGAATGACTAGGTATTTATAGGCATTTAATATAATTTCCTAAAAATTAAATCCCGATAGCTGAAATTTACATTTGAAATTCAAATAATAAAATTCCAACTCTAACATATTAAATGTTGGAGGAAAATAGGGAGACCAAGTCGCCTAGGGTGACTTAATCTTGGCCCTATTTTGTGGGATGTAAAGTGTCGGGAGAAAAATATTAAATGTTTGCTTTGGTTTTGCAAATGGGTTTTCTTGATAAATGTCCAAATGGGCCATAAAATGCATAATTTAGCAAATTAGGTGTACAATTAGGTCCATGCACTTAAGAGGGAGAAAAATCTAGTGTGAAATTATCAAGGGTGACAATTTACAATGCTAATTTAGCCCCCACTTTAGTGAGAGTATGAACTTACATTCAGACTCACACTAAAGTAAAAAGTATTTCAAGAGGGATTTGATTGTCTAAATTTTGAAGAGACAAGATGACAATGAATCTAGGGGGAGCACGCAAGCCCCCAGGATTCAAGATCCCATGGAAACCCAACATAAGGACAAAGGAACACACATGTGAAGTGAAATATAATATGATGAATGTGAAGCATACATGATGAAGACACATAGCATGATATGATGAACACAAACACAGTGCAAACACATAACGTACAATTAATCAAAAAACAAAACACGAGGTTAGTACTAAAAATATTCAATTTGTAAAGCAAAGAGAGGTCTCGGTCTATTTATCTCAAATACCAAATTTTATCTATCAAATGCGCTATCTAAACAAAATGATACTCCCATAAGGATGTAAAATCACTCATGAGCCACATGGATCTAACAAATTCTATTATTCCAAATCCATGAACTATATTGCCAAATTTTAACATTCAAGGGGATAAACAAAACTCACCTAAGAAGGTGCATAAAATTTTAATGTCCAAGGGGACGAACAAGACTCACCTAAGAAGGTGCATAAACGTCCAAGCAGATGGGCGAGACTCACTTAATAAGGTGCATAAATTTCCAAGGAGATGAATTGATAACCATCCCTCAATGGGCATTATAAACAACACCACAACCAAGGGGGTATTCAATGAGTCAAATATCAACAAGAAAAAAAAAGATAGGGGTAATATATGCCCCCCCTTAAAATGTCAACATACTTACTATGTTGGTATTTTAGGAGAAAAGAATGCACACCTTCAAAAATAGTCATCCTTTCCCCCCGAGTGGAGAGGCAAGGACAACCATTGAAAAGGCTATTGTGTTGCTTCCATGGAAAATATGGTTGCAACTAATATTGTACCACCATAAATGGTAATGAGAAAATATATAAAGCTACAAATGCCACATAGTGAGGAGCAACACTATAGGATAACTATCACTATTAATTAGAAGAATTAGAATCGTCAACACATGGGAGAGCACCACAATCACTAAGTTCTTGTATTTTATTACTCAAGGTTTGACATTCATTAGTAGAATGACCATGCACTCGATGATATGCACAAAATCATTTTTTATTATAAAATATCTTTTATTTTTTCGATGAAAGAGTAATCAAGCGAGCTTTGAGAAGCCTTCATAAAATATGGTCTTTCTCAATAGTATAAGACATTCCTTTCTCATGTGAAGAAAATATTTTCTCACTTACCATAAGATTTCATAAATAAAGTAGATGATAAAACATTAAATGAAGATGGGGACAAAGGTTGGAAACCTAGACCTTGTTTGGAAAAGTACGGTATAGAACTCACTTGATTCCTATCATTTTGTTCCATGTTTGCATTATATTCATTTTTAGAAATAATTTTGTATCCAAGGCCATAACATTCTTCCAACTTAGATGAAAAGATAATATCTACATGCTCCTAAGAATAATTAGCTTTTCTCGAGCACATAAATCCTTTTTAAGTTTTTTAAAGTTAGGCATCTTACAGTCATGAGGGACGAAAGTTAGAGAGCCCCATCACCATCATGGGGTGGTATTTTTTGATTTATTGATGTAGAACTAAGTTAAGAAAATGAAACATAAGACTCTTTAGGTTTAGATTGTGAGATTTTGTACTCTCCCATAAAGGAGGGTGTAAAATCTAATGAACCCCAATCATCATTAAGAGTTTTGTTATGGATGACATACAATCAGGATTATCATCAATTTGTATAGGTTCTTTGGACTTTGATGATGAGATTTTAGACTCCCCTTTAAAACAAGGTATAAAATCTAATGGCCCCCAATCATCATCAAAATATTTTACCATGGGTAAAACATATTCTTATTTGTGTTCAACATGTATGGGTTCTACTTTTGAAGTTGGAATCAAAGTTTTAAGAGAGTTGGAAGTGTCATGTTTGGCTTCATCTTGAATTTATTATAACTATTTTCATCTTCTTTAATCATGTAAATCTTGTTATTATATTTATACTTCATCTCATGGTGGAGAGTAGATAGGACTCCCTTCATGGAATGAATCCATGGTCTACCTAGGAGAAGATTATATGAAAGAGGTCTTGGCATGACATGCATAGGTGTTTGTAAAATCACAAGACCTACCTTAATGAGTATTGTGATAACTCCTAAAGGTTTCTTAGTAACATTATCAAATCCATGAATTGAAAGATCATTAGGTTCTATAAGATTCTTGTCCACATGAATTATATCTAGAAGATCAATGCTATAAACATTAAGTCCCAATCCATTGTCTATGAGGGTACACCTACTTCCAATTGTATTAATGACCACCATTATCATTAAGGATTCATGTTTATTTTTTACCTCAAGCGAGGGTAATTCATGTTGAGGGAATGTAATATTTAAATTTGTCACTTGCATACAATCAATAATGTTGCTCCAAGACTTTGAATTTTGATTTCTTGAATGTGCTTTCTTTCTTATTCTTTCTTATATCCTTCTCATCTCTCATTTGAAATGGTGAAAAGACTAGGATTTTATAGGCATTTCTCTAATTTCTCGAAGATGAGATCCTGATAGCCAAGAATTGCAAGTTGAATTTTGAATGTTAAATTTCTGCCAAGACACTATCAAAATTTGGGTCCTAGCTAATGAAGGGGATCCATTCACCCATGGGTGAAAGGGTCCTTGCCCAAATTTATAGGACACACTTGTTTAAGGGAAATTTAATGATAGGTTGCATTTGTTCAATGCTTGTTTCAATGTTGGAAAATGATAAAAATATGCCTTGAGATGCATAATAAAGGGAATTAGGGCCTATTTAGAAAGGGTTAAAATACATAAATGTAAGGTCACTAAAAATAGGTCCAAACTAAGTGTGAAATTGTACTATCGCCTACAAGGGAGTGCAATTTCCTACACTACAAACTCTTACAATTTTGGTCCTTGGATGCAAGATGAACTGTTGATTATGAATGAAGACAAGTTCAAATGATTATTTTTCAAGTCTTATCAAGGATAATAGTCCAAATTATGAGATGAAATATTTATGGATAAGGGATGGGGCTTGATTCAATATTTTTATGATAGACTAGTTGATGGACTCAATTGGGAAGCTTTAGGCCTATTTTATGTTTGTTGGGATAAAAGTCTAAAATTCTAATTTTGTGATAGTTTGGAATCTCAAGATTCAATCAAAAGTGTTAAATTATTGATCATATATGCAAAATGATACCTTAGAAGCATAACGATAATTGAGAATCATAGTACAATGACTCAAAAACGTAAGAAAATATTTTACAAGCATAGGATATAAATATCAAAAGTGTAGGAAAAATTTAAGTACAAAAAAATGACTCAAAATCATAGGAAAATATCTCAAAATCATGATTTTGTTAAATAAATGTGTAGAATGATAGATCAAAAGCACTTCATTGTCTATCAAATGTACATTGTTACATATCAAAAGCATGACTCTATGTATCATATGTACATAGTTACAAGTCTAAAGCACAACACTATGTGTCATATGTGCATAGTTATAGGTAAAAAGTGCAGGTTTGTGTTAGATGTACATAGTTATAGGTCAAAATTTCAAATCTATGTTTTAGATGTGCATAGTTATGGGTCAAAAGAACATCTCTATGTGTTGAAGGAAATATTATATAGCTTGATTTTGGATATTTTTTTGGAAAGGAAACAAATAATAAACACAATGACTAATGATTTTTTAGGTTGTGAAGGTTGAATGACTTTTACTAGTCTTACATGAGAATACACATCAAGCACATTAAAATCCCTAAAATTATTCAAGTGGGAGTGTCTCCCTAGTGTAGGCCCAATGATAAAATACCTCAATTTAGTGCAAAGTAACTATCTTTCAAGATTCAATAGGTAACGATTCAGTCGAAAAAGGGCTCACCTTTTCTCTTTCTCTGGAGGCCTTTAACACCTTTCCCAAAGAGTTTCTATTTCTACTAAAGGAGGTACATGTTGAGTAACTTCAAGCTTGGTATTGAGCCTTTTTCCACACTAGAAAGATGGCCAAAGGACATAGGCTTTCTAAATAGAAGGTTAGTAGGTGAATCTATGAATTGAGAGCCCATCTAAAAATGCTTAGAACTAGGAGGATCTCTCCTATTTCCTTCACCTCAAAGTCTTGACAGACTAAGGGTATCAAGGGTCAACTAGACATGAAAATAGCTCACTCTTGAGGTATAGATTTATCGTGCTACAAGTATGAGTAGTTGGTGTTTTCATTGATTTCAACAAGCCCATGTTGTCATTGATGTCTATAGTTGAGTGAGATGCTTGCAAAAGTGTAGTTGATGCTTTGATTAGTTGCATTATGTTGTCATTAGTAAAGCTATTGGTGTTAAACTTTATTGTAGCTTTGATAAGATTTTTTCTATGGTTGTGGAAGTGTCGAAGATTATGAGGATGTGTCTCTGGTGCTTGGTTTCCAAGTTCTTTTGAGAAAATTTGATAAAAAGAGGAAATAATGTGTTGTAGTGGTATTCTGGGTGATAGAGTTGTGTTCTAGTTTTGCTCCACATTTCTTATAGGTTGAAGATCTTCCTGTGAGATTTGGATATGTTGGTGAGAATTTTTTAAATGTGTTATATTCAAGAGTTAGTGTGTTGGATTGTGGTACAGTAGAAGTTGTGTTCACCAGTGTACGACTGTGCATTATAGAGGTGTCTGGGATAAATGTTTTTGCTCCACATTTCTCTATAGTTATGCTTCAGGTCTTGTGATTTTGAAGGTTTTTTGATGGTGTTCGTAGTTTACCTCAGTCAAGAGGATTTGAGGTTTGGTGCTTCGAAAGATGGTTTTTCAAGTAACAGTGTATGGCATATTTGTCTAAGTGTACTGGGTTTGTAAATTCTTCAAGTGGAAGTTATTGCAAAGGAGTTTAATGGATTTTAGGGTGTTTATGGAATATTCTAGATCTTGTTCAAGCATGGAGTGTGGTTTGCAAGTCATCCTTTGGTTTGAGGAAGCATGTAATTCAAATTTTAATGGTGTTTGCATGGGTAACAACCAACCTAGTGTTTACACTACATGCGAAGGATAAATATTATTTTTGGTAGTGTGTGGTTGAGTTTTGTTGATTTGGGTCCCAATAAATTTTTAATTTGAATTTGCACATTTGAGGTGCATAGCCGACCTTTGAGAGGGTTTCAAGGTTGAGAATGGTATAATTATGAGTTAAGTTGTGGAAGGAGGATAAAATATATATGTGAGATTCAAATGATATGAAGTGTAGTGTGTTAGAGTACGAAATTGAGTTGAGCAGTGTGAGCTTTCAAGTGTTAGTTTACTGGATGTAGTGAGCAGAAGGTGGCTACAATTCTTCAATCAGACTGTGGAGGTTTTGATGTCATTATGGTGGATTCTTTGTTGCATTGAGATGCTTTTCTCTATGTAGTGTTCCTTCTCCATCTTCTTTTATATTCTATCAGTGAGCCTCTTGGTAGTGAGCCTTTCTTCTTTGGGTAGTGAGCCCTATTATATTCGGTGTTGATATCACTTATATTGTGAGCTAATCCTCATCATGGTTTTTCCCTTCTTGGGTTTTCCACATAAATATGGTGTTCTCTTGTGTATGGTGTTAAGTTGTTTTATTTTCCGTTATTTAATTTTCATACTAATTCATCATAAAATTTAAGGGTTTAATGAATGTATGTGGATCTGACTATTAATAAGGGTTTTGAAGTACAACTGATTTTCCCCCTCTTAGTTGTCTTATGCATTCAACATATCTCTCCCCCTTTATATGCCCCATTGGAAACATGATTGAGGTTGTCCCTTGGGGTGATGAAATCCACAAGAAAGCCTCCTCAAGGGATGTTATAATTGTGAATAACATGAGACACAAGATCAAACAATGAATAAAAACACCTTCCACACAAGAGCTCTGTAAAACAATGATTTATTATGCCTCAAGAAAATACTTATAGAATAAAATAATGCAAAGAGAGATTAATTTATAGAAGAAACCATAAATGATAAAGGGATTAGATCATGACAAGTGTCACTATCCTATGTGATGAGACAAAATTATTAATATTAGCTCTCTAGTTAACATAAAAAATACTCCTAAGTTTATCTTAAGTGCATAAGAATAAATAAATTGGCCTAATAATTAATTAAATATTAATCAATTATTAGCTAATGTGTGATTACTCTAACACCCCCTTAAGTGGAACTTAGGGAGTAGCTAAAAACTATAAAAATACAATGCATAAAAATCAAAGAAAACATGAATGGGTCCCAAAAATAAGGCCTGATGAGGTACCCATGTACAATCAAAGGAAATCTCTCATAACTAGAAAAAGGGAGGAAACCTCATGGGAAAAAATTCAATGCTAAAGAGATGAATAATATAAAAACATGAAAGAAGGAGGCCTCATGAAGACCTCCCAAGGACAACTTCCTTCACCCCAAGCATCAATCGCAACTAGTGGTAACGAGGTGAAGCCAAAGGTTTCATGAAGATGTTTGCAACCTTCTCCTTTGTAGGAATGTACTCCAAAGTGATAAAACCATCGTAAATCAAATATCGTATGAAGTGCATGTGGATATCTATGTGCTTAATACATTAATGCTCTATTGGATTGTGAGAAATGTGAATGGAACTTTTATTATTGCACCAAAGAATAGTGGGACTATCAAGAGTAGAACCAAACTCAATCAATGACTGATTAAGCCACAAAACCTCCTAGCTAGCCAAAACTGTTGCATGATACTCAACCTCCATGGATGATAATGCAATAAAATATTTCTTCTTACAAGACCATATAATGGAGCTAGAACCAAGGCAAAAGATAAATCCAAAAGTGGAATTCCTATCATTGGAATCAACATCCCAATGTAAGTTAGTGAAGCCAACTATCTGAGGATCTCCTAATGTATAGTGCACACAATAATTTAAGGTACCTTGAATATATCTCAAAATATGTTTGAATCTTTCCAATGACTCTTATGTGGATCATGTGAGAACAAAGAGGCAAGACCAATCACAAAATAAAGATTAGGATGTGCATGTGTCAAGTACAAAATACTACCAACCAACTACCTATATAATGTAGAATCTACTAGAGGATTTGTACAAGTTGAGGACAATACAACACCTAATTTAAAAGATATACAAGAAATCTTGCAATAAAACATGCCAAATATTTGAAGCATGTCAAGAGAATAGTTTTGTTGAAATATCGAAATCCCATCTGAAGACTGAATAATCTATAAACTAAGAAAGGAGTGTAGAATGTTGAGATCTGTCATCTGAAACTTCTCAATCAAATCTCATTGAACACTTTGGATTATGGAGGATGAGCTGAATATAAGGATCAAATAATCCACACATAGTACAAGGATCAAAATATCACCTTCATGTCATTGAATGTATATTGTGGAATTAAAATGACATCAAGTGAAGCTAGAAGAAAAAAAAAAGTGTCCATATTCACATACCAATCTTCAAGGGAATGTTTGAGACCATATAATAAAATACAAAGCCTATAGACCAATGAAGAGTCCTTAATAAAGCCATGCAGTTGCTCCATATAAATATCCTCATGAAGATCACCATGAAGGAAGGCACTATTCATATCCATCTGGAATACTACCCATCCTTGTGAAGCTACAAGTGAAAGTAAAAGGCTAATAGAATTCATCTTGGAAATAGGGAAAAGGTCTTAGAATAATCAATTCCTTTGACTTGATAGAAAACCTTTGCAACAAGATGAACCTTGAACTTTACAATAGAACCATCTGTAACATATTTGGTATGGTACAACCACTTGCATTGAACCAAATTTCTTCCCTTAGGAAGAGGAACAAGATCCCAATTATTATTCTTCATTAGAGAAGAATACTCATTTTCCATAGCAATATCCCACTCAGGAATACCAACTATCTATGAAAGACTTTTGAGGATCATCCAAAATGGTATGATTCAAAATACTAACACTTGATGTCTATGCACAAGTACGATGGGAGTTTAAAGGGTAACCTTCAAAATATCCAGCTACATCAATAGTATTGTAGGCCTATTTGGGTAAGGGTTCAATATCTAAAGGTGGAGGGATAGTTGGAGCATCATCCTCATCCTCAAGAGATGATTAATCCTCAAGATATAAAGAGAGAGTAGTGGGTAATGAGGGAAAATATGATGGTGAAGAATCCATTTGAGGAAAGAATTCTTCAAATTGGACATCTTTTCAAAATAAGACATCTCTTGAATCAAGATCAAACAACTGTACACCTTAACATCCTCATAGTAGCCAACAAATATGAGTGGTTGAATTTTCCTCTCCATGGCTTTTCACTGAGCTTCAGGAATGAATTCCCAAGCCACACTACCAAAGACTCTGAATAAAAATACACCAAGCTTTGCATGGGACCAAGCCTCCTTAGATTTCATAAGTCACAATCCCTTGTGAGTCATATGATTTTGAATATAATTGGTATAATTAACTACCTCAACCCAAAAAGTGTTTGAAATGAAGGTAATATTGTAGCTTAAACCTTATAAAACTATGAGACTATAGATCTAATTAAGTGTTCTTTGTCACAATTCTTTGTGTATCATTAAGTTGTTTAGATCAATTTTACCGATTGTAGAAAGAGACAGAAGATTGTAGCATCCATGTACTCTGCTTGTGTGGAAAGTAACTATGGGTTGCCTCTTACTCATCCAACTAACCGCAACCCCAAACAAAGTAAACACATAGCCACTTGTTGGCCTCCGACTGTCTAGGTCTCATGCCCAATTTGAATCAACAAAACCTTGTATGTCCAATGATCTATGCATAATATCAAAATCATTAAGACCCTCTTAACATAAGTCCAATGTTCTTTACCAGGGTTAGACATAAACCTACTTAGAACTCCCACTGCTTGGGCTATATCTGGTCTTGTATAGACCATTGCATACATCAAACTACCAACTGCACTAGCATATGAAATTTCAGACATTTCCTCATGAGCAAAATCAGATTTAGGACCCATGTCTAAACTTAACTTTGTGCCAACTGGTAAAGGAATATTAATTGGTTTACTATCATGCATGTTAAATCGTTTAAAAATAGTATCAACATAGTTGCTTTGAATTAAGCAAAGCTTTTTGTTACCTTTATCTCTGCTGATCTCTATACCAAGGATATATTTTGCAGCCCCTAGATCTTTCATCTCGAATGTGCTAGAGAGTTGTGATTTCAATTCTTTGATCATTACCTTGTTGTTACCAATAAACAACATGTCATCAACATATAAGATAATAATTAAAAGATGATCATCAATAAATTTTATGTAGACACAATGATCTTCCTCACTCCTAACATAACAATTTTTAATGCAAAAGCATCAAATTTTTGGTACCACATTCTAGGTGATTGTTTCAATCCATATAAAGATCTCTTTAACCTACAAACCAATAATTATTTTCCTTTTACAAAAAAACCATCAGGTTGCCTTATATAAATCTCCTCATCAAGATCCCCATGTAAGAAAGCAATTTTCACATGCATTTGATCTATCTCAAAATCATAACCAACAACAATAGATAAAAGGAATCTAATAGAAGTTAATTTAGCCACGGGAGAGAATATTTCATTAAAGTCAACTCCCTCTCTTTGGGAGTAGCCCTTGGCTACTAATCTAGCCTTGTACCTTTTGAGATTACCATATGCTCCAATTTTCTTTTTAAATATCCATTTACAACCAATGGCCTTTCTTCCTTTGGGAAAACTCTCAAGATCCCATGTGTCACAAGTATCCAAGGAAACCATTTCCTCATGCATAGCTTGTGACTAAATATTTCTCTTATCTGAAGACAAAGCTTCCCTGTAAGATCTAGGTTCATCATTAGTACTCATAAAGCAAATATACAATGGAAATCAAGTGGGCTATACCTATCAACGAGATTTTGTTGTCTTGTGGATCTTCTCAAAGAAGGTTCTTCTTGTTCCTCAATATGCTCATCATGAGCATCTATCTCAAAACTCTATGAACTCTAGACCCATCCAATCCATCCAATTGTTCTTCAACATGTGCATCTTCATGATTCTTAGTATTTGTCTCAAAATGCACTATTCGAGAAGTATCCTTCTCCTTTGGTTGTTCTTCTCTTGTATAAGATCTAAATTCCTTGAAAATCACATCTCTAGATAAAGTAATTTTTTGGGTTAGAGGATTCCAAAGCTTGTAACCTTTTACATTTTCACCATAACCTATGAATATGCATTTTTGTGCTTTTGGATCCAACTTAGACCGCTTTTCTTTAGGCACATGAACAAAAGACTCACAACCAAAGATCCTTAAATGTGCAACACTAGGTTTCCTACCTAACCACATTTCATAAGGGGTTTCATCTTCAATAGATGAACTAGGAGATCTATTGATTAAATAACAAGAAGTACTTATAGCCTCGGCCCAAAGGCAGTGATCTAGCTTAGCACTACTTAAAATACTCCTAGCTCTTTCCATTAAGGTTCGGTTCATCCTTTCTGCTACTCCATTTTGTTGAGGTGTATATGGAGTAGTTTTATATCTCACAATTCCTGCATGCTTACAATAATCATCAAATTCCTTAGAACAATATTCACCACCATTATCTGATCTCAACACTTTTATCTTATGATCTGATTGTTTCTCAACTAAAGCCTTAAATTCTTTAAACTTATTGATCACATCATATTTGTTATGCATAAAATAGATCCAAGTGTATCTCGAGACATCATCAATAAATGTGACATAATATCTAGATTTTCCAATAGAGTCAATATCCACAAGACCCATAAAATTTGAATGAATAATCTCTAATAATCTTTTAGCTTTATTTGTTCCATTAGGAAATGAAGATCTAGATTGCTTTTCAAACACACAATACTCACAAAAATATTTTTTTCCAATATTATAATCAGGAACACCGTCAACCAATTTCTTATTAAGAATGGTCCTAAGACCTTTTTCACCAATGTGGCTCAATCTATGGTGCCACAACATACATGTATTTTCAGCTTCAGTTACATTGGTTGATTTATTCAAATTAGAAATATTAAGCTTAAACAAAGTCCCAATCTGAGATCCTTTAGCAACCACCATATTCCCTTTCACTAATCTACGACCACCTTTGTCAATTGTCACATGCATTATAGAATCATTGAACTAAGATACAGAAAGTAAATTTCTAGCAAGTCTTGGAATATGTAAAACATCATTAAGGGTCTTAAACCTACCATCACTAAAACACAACTTTACCTCTCCTTTGCTGACAATCTTTGTTGTGCTATTATCTCCAAAGAAGATATTCCATCCATCATGTGCAGTATACTTGGTGAACCACTCCTTGTTAGGAGTCATATGATAGGAGCAACCTGAATCAATAAGCCAAGAGTCATCACTAACAATTTTACATGAAACGATCAATGCATCAAAACTCTTTTTCTTGTTCTTACAATCCTTCTTTACATGTCCTAGTTTCCCATAGTTCCAACACTTTACATTACTCTTACCAGGGGTTTTAGACTATCATTTGTACTTACCCTTTCCTTTCTTGTCTCCCTTAGGTTCCTTTTCCTTAGGCCTACCTCTTACAAACAAGGCATCTTGGGATCCTATTTTAGACTTCCTCCTCATCTCCTTTGATAGGAGAGTAGGAATTATATTGTCCATCTTAGGATCTACACCACTACCATTGATAGCAATAATTAAATTTTCTCAAGACTCTAGTAAGAACAAAGTAACAAAATTAATTTATCTTCATTTCTATCTTTACATCTATAGATGCTAACTTACTTAGAATCAAATTGAAAGCATTTAAATGATGTGCAATAGAATCACCATCTTTCATCTTGCAACTTTCTTTTCACCTATACAACTTATTAGAAGACTTTTGGTTTGATAGATATCACCTATCCTCTTCCACAATTTATATGTGATATCTTCATCTGAAACATTCAAGAGAACAACATCAACAAGACATAACCTTATGGTCCCTCTTTCCTTCTTATCAATCTTAGACCAATCCTCACCTAACATCGTTGTAGATGGATTTTTCTCATTACAAATAGCTAACCATTGATCTCTCTCTTCAAGGAGATACTCCATTTTTAGTTTCCACATCTCATAACTAGATCCATTAAATATTTCAATAGTTAGACGAGAAGTAGAACTCATTGTAAAACTTCTTTTACAAATCTGCAATAACACAATAGTAAAAGCTCCCACTACAGCCAAAAACTTTCAAATTTTTAAGAGAAAGGTGTCCCAAACCCTAACCAACCTTTGGCTTTGATACAAAATGTTAGAAATGAAGGTAATATTGTAGCTTAAAACCTGTAAAACTATGAGACTATAGATCTAATTAAGTGTTCTTTGTCACAATTCTTTGTGTATGATTAATCTGTTTAGATCAATTTTACCAATTGTAGAAAGAGACAAAAGATTGTAGAAGAATGAGACAAAGAGATAGAAGTGACACATCATATAGATGGAGAAACCCTTTCAATAAAAAACTCCACCAGAATCAATAGTGATTGTATTATTTAACCTTAGAACAAGATTACAATAATACTATATCAATCCTTGATTGATATGCTCCCTTGCCTTCAACAATCCTTCTTCACAACCTGCAATAAACTCTCATAGAACTCTCATACACTTGCTGCAATTACAGACAATAATATGAGCATGTAAACTCTCATAAGAGTTGTAAAATACAAGAGCATAAAGCTCCTCACAAAAATCTACTCCTAGATTGGGAAAGTACAGTTCCACAATGTAATTTGAAGTCAAACCAAAGTCTTCCTCAATTTAGGTTCCCCAAAATGAACACTTAACTAAACTTTGGTCAAGAAGATATCATGCAAACTTCACCTCAAAGTTGGCACCCAATAATGGGCCCACTTGATTGGGCCTTGTAAATATCTTCTCATGTAAAAGGTGTTAACTGAAAGATGCCAACGTGGGCACCCATGGTGATCCCAAGTCAATCTTAGTTAACTAAAACATATCTCTCCACCAATTCATGCAAACATTATGCATGATTGATCATCCCCACTTAACTAAAAGTATCCACCTACTATATGTCATGCAACTGAAGTCAACTCAAGAAAAATAGCATTCAACTCAAAGTAACTACATGCAACTAAAGATAACTGAACTGGACTAAACTAATAGTGCCACTCCACTCATGTAAATATCAATCCCTAATTTGTAGGATCAAAACATGCATTACTGAAGTGTTATCAATCCTCCAAATAGTTAACTAAAGTAAGGTGGGTTCCACCTTCCATGTGGGCACCCCATGTGCTCCTATCTTGTAGGAGCTCTTCTTGGATGTCCCCACATGTTCCTATCATTTAGGAATAATCACAAATGTCAATTTACATGTTTATTTCATTTGAATTTAATCTCTTTCTAATCCTAGTGTTGGGGAACACTTTCCAAGGACTTAGGAGATACATGAAATATGTTTAGGATTGCAATTAAATGGCATCCTATTCCCAACAAAAAGAAGAATACATATCTCATGACTAAATCATATAGTTGGTCATCTCCTATAAAGTTATGTTCTTTTTCTCAACTACACCATTCTGTTGAGGGGTGTATGAAACTATAAGTTGATATTATAAACCATGCTCAGTACAAAATTTCTTGAAATTTTGGTTGACATACTCCCCCCATTGTTTGTGTAAATATTCCTGATAGAAAGATGAGATTTCTTCTCCATCAATTCCTTAAAGATCTTGAAATAATCAAAGACATCACTCTTGTACTTAAGAAAGTATATCCATGTGTGCCTAGAGAAGTCATCAATAAATGTGAGAACATATTTGGCCCCTAAAAATGAAGTACTCAAAAAATGACATGAGGTTACTATGTACCAATTCTCTAAGGGTTCCTTAGCATGCATGGCTCTACCCGTAGGAAAAGAATCTCAATGATGTTTTCCAAGATCACATCCTAGAAATAAAAACCATCAGTACAAGAAATCTTAGGGAGCCATAACACCAATTCCTATGTACTCATATGCTAGAGATATATGTAATTGACATGGCCAAAATGTTCATGCCAAAGCTTATTGTCTACATATGCTATAAAAGATGAATCTAAACTAGATAAACTATCAAATCAGTATGATGAGGAGAAGAATCAACACTCCTAGTGGCCACAATAATATTAGGATCAAGAAGGTCATGGATAACTATATCATCTAAGGTAAACTCTAAAATCCTACTAGTACTAGATTGGAAAATCTGATACACTAAAAGAAGGTTGGTAGAGATATTAGGAACAACAAGAACCTTCCGAAGAAAACAACCCTTAGGTGCGACAACAACTGAGCCCAAAATTGAAAGTTATGTAGAATTCCCAATTACAATCTGAGTATTGTAATATGAAATGGATGAGATCAAATCTTTAGAGTCAATCATGTGATGTGTCACACAAAAATCAAGTATCCATGGATTTGCAGAAGGTAAGGCCAATGCAGAAAGAGCATGACCTTTACCTGTAAATGAGGAAGAATTCTTAAGGGTTTATATGTTATTTTGTTGTATGGATTCCTCCAAAGCCTCTAATCTCTTCCAAAATTGAGTGACTAGATGTCCCTCCTTACCACAAAAATTGAAAGGCTCGTCTGATTTCTTCATTATCTTTGAGGAAGACTCACCAGACTTAGAAGATTTATCATACCAAGGAGTGGCTTGAGGTTTTTTATATGACATCTAAGACGTTTTGAAGTAACTTTCACTACCTAATGAAGTATTTGTCTTGGGATTCTATTTCTTCTTATCTTTCCCTTTGGATGTCTGTGTTACCAATGCCTAGGTTTTGGAACTAGAAAGAGAATAAAAATAAGTCAAGTTTGTTTGTTCACGAGTCAAATGCTCACAAAAAAAATTGATATATGGTATGGTAAATGAAGTTCCCAGTGCATCCATAGTATAATAGAAAGTAGAAGAGAAGACTTGAACTGATGTTCATACTCAGACAAATGTGACAAAGGAGCGTCGGGAGGGAAGGCCACATCTAACTCCTTTGAACTCAAAGATGCAGAAGATTCCAAATCATAGGATAAATCCTCAAAATCGATGGAGTCGTATTTAAAAGATTATTTTGACTCCTCTTTGGAATCGAACATAAAGGGAGAATCCAAAAATCTTAGTTAGAATCAAGAAAGCATATTCTTTGTCAATTTTATTCTTCCCAAAACCCTACAAAAAGGATCTCAGTGACTTAAAATTCTATAATAAATCCTCAATGGAGGGGAAAGAATCAGGTACAAGTGATGTCAATTTTGTTGCATAAGCAACTATCGTTACACCAAAATATCGACTTGTTAATACCCAATACAACTTCCCGATTTATACAAGATCCAAGATCCAAGATCCATAGGAGGTGATTTAGTCATGTCACAAACCTAAGTGTTACGTTGCATAGTATAAGGAGACCAAGGGAGAAAATCTTGCAACAATCCCCCCCAATGCAAGCGAGGGGTTTGAACATGTGACCTCAACTCTGATACCAATTGTTGCACAGGTGGTTGTCATTGCACCAAAAGATCGACCTATTAATTCCTGATAAAATAGTTGGATTTATACAAGATCCAAGATCCATAAGAGGTAGTTAAGACATGTCATGAACCTAAGCGCCACGCTACACAACACAAGGAGACCAAGGGCGAAACTCTTGCAATAAATTTTGCCTCAATCTATGGAGCTCTAAACTCCTTGACGGTACTAAAAATATCCACATATCCCTAGGAGAGGTGCAAGACTCAATATGAAAGAGAATATTTCAAACCTGCATTAAAATCAGTCCCATAGCCTCATCCATCTTGTTACTATACTAAAGTATGTGAAACTAGTGATTCAATGTTGGTTGTACTTCATCGAAAGTGGACCATAAACCCTTTGACATGAGCAATCTGGTCATATGAGCTTTCCAAATATGATAGTTGTGTGTCATAAGATGTTCAAATGAAGAAGTGTCTACCATGATGGTTGAGGTTTTCAAAATAATTTGTGGTAAATATTTATTATTCTCTGATGTATATAGATACTAAAAGTGAGAAATATACCCCCCACAACAAGAAAAACCAAACCCTAATGCAAATTTGACAGTACAAAAGCTTAAAAAAGAAAAAACACATTAGATATATATTTGTGTACCTAGTGAATTTTTTATAAAATTGGATTGCATGGTTGTACAGATCACTAGATCACCTTTCCAACATCTATTTATTTGTAAACAACAGTGTTTGTATGCCCAAGTTATGACCCTGAAAGTGCAAAGAGGCAGGTTTGACTTCAATGGCCTTTAGAATTTTTTTAGAGAAAATTCAAGAAAAAATATCTACTCCATTGGATTGAGTTGGGAACCACCTTTCCAATGATATAATTCTGTAAAAAATAGAGATCGAATGCCCAACTTATACCCAATTTCGTAAAACTTGCCCAATTTTATTTACAAAGCATATAGGGGGCTAAAAATTAAGGCCTATGGTCACATAGGTGACTGGCCACTAAGGGTTGGGGGTTGATGCATAGGCCCCTAGTCACTCACATGACCATAGGGGCTGCTAAAAACTTGTAGGGGGTGCACGATTGTAGGGGGTGGTCACCAAGATGATCGTGTGGCTAGCGATAGATCCCTCGAGCGCCAAAGGATTAGGTGATGAGCACTTAGTAGTTGGCACTCAAGTGTTACTAAAGGGGTGCCTCCCCAAGTGACACATTTCTCTACGAGTAGCACTCCTTAATATAGTGTGAAGCACTATTAAAAATGCTTTGTGCTTAAAATATTATTATTATTATTTTAATTTTTTCATACGATACAACTTGATAGGGGTCATACAATGGCCCCTATTAATTTTTTTGATTCAAAAGCTCTCGATGTATAATCAACACTCATCGAATCGATCTCTTGAATGCAATGGGGAGGTCCTTTTTGCACCAAAATGCACCAAAAAATCACCCACCTTCAAAAATTGTAAAAAAAATAATGAAGATTCCTAATTGGCTATTATAACCCTAGTTGAGAAAAAAACTCAAAAATGGAGAAGGGGTTCGATGCATCTACGCTCTGATACCATGTTAGAATTTTGAATAACATGAGATGCAGGATCAAACAATGAACAAAAACAGCTTCCACTTAAGAGCTCTACAAAACAATGATTTGTTATTCCTCAACAAGAAAATACTTACAAAATAAAATAATACAAAGAGATAGAGTACTTTACAAGAGAAACCGTAAATGATAAAGGGATTAGATCATGACAAGTTTCATCATCCTATGTGATGAGACAAAATGATCTAATATTAGCTCTCTAATTAACATAAAGATAACTCCTAAGTTTAGGTTAAGTGCATGAGAATAAATAATTTAGCCCAATAATTTTGAAGATAAATTAATTATTAGCTAATGCATGATTACTCTAATGAGGGAAAGATCACTACTATTGTCTTTATTCCTAAGCTTACATGAAGCACAAGGGGAGAGCATACACAAGCTAGCTCAACCTTGGGTTAAACAAATAAGTAAACTAGAGGGTGTTTTGGATCCCCAAGATCACCTTTCAGTGTGAGGAGAGAGCATACACACAAACTAACTTACACAAGCACGATAAACAAGTTCAATTATCCCTTAATAAATCAAATGTACTACTCTATTGATTAAAATATAATCTTCAACAAGAGTCCTACAAGAAATGAATTCAACAATATGAATTTTTTTCCTTCATACAACAATAGACAAGCTACACCAATTGAGTTAGTTTCCAAAGCTACAAAGATTAGTTGAAAAATAAATTTCAATGCTAAAAATAGAAGCGTAGTTATAAAGATAAGATGTGTTATTATAGAGATCAAAAGTGTTATTTTACTAATCAAATATGGAAAATTAATTATGAGATGTGAAATTATACTCATTGGATGCACAAATTTGTATGTCAAAAGTGCCAATCTATACCTGAATTCAAGAGACCTGCAAATAGAAGATAAAACCTTACAAAAATAGACAATTAATCAAATCAGAAATAACTGCACTAGTTAGATGCAAGTCAAAAATCCTCAAATATATCAAATATATTAGAATCTAGTGTCCTATAATTATAAACAAGCAAGAATTGATCAATAATTTACCTGCCTACAGATATGCCATAGTACAAATCAGATGCACCAAGATATAGAGTAGAAGTGTTATTTCTCTAGTCAAAAGTACCAAACAGTAGCTCAAAAGTGCCAAACAAAATATCAAATATGCCAAATACACAATCAAAAATTTCATCCTACACTTGAACTTCTCAAAACACATAATTCTCAAGCAAATTTATTAGTTTCAAGGGCATGGGTCCCATTGAGCATGCTAGAATATGGATGATGAAATATGAAATTGTAAAACAAGCACAATACTATGAAGGTACCTATTTCACATTCAACAATCACTTACAAGAGAGCATAAGAACAATAAATAAAATGAAATAATAAGCAATATTATCACCACAAAGCCTCATCTTTCTCCACTAGCCTTGGATATGATTCCATGATTTGATATGTGGATTGCTCTTTCTACTTAGCATAACCTTTGATAGTAAATGGATTGGATGATAGCATGAATTTGTCCAAACAATTATCATTTTTTGATGGCTTGGAAGGTGGTAGTTTTATATCTTTTTCATGATATCGATCAACGGTGGGGAATGGTCAAAATAATCAATGGATGAATTTGATTGTGAGGACATGAGGAATTTGCATGTGACATGTGTTCTTATGAAGGGCTTAATTGATGAGTTAATTGATTGCATGGACAATTTAAATGATTGCATGGATGAGTTAATTGATTGCATGGATGAGTTAACTGATTGCATGGATAAGTGAAGTGGATTTGACTAATGAGTGGGACTAAGAGTGAGTTTGAGTGAATTGATATGTTTTTTCAGTTCTCAATTAATTGATGGATTTAAGAAGAATATTAATAGAATTAAATAAATAAATTTTTTTAGCTCATGTGCATGAGGAGAAAATAAATAAATAATAATTTTATTTATTTAGAAGAAAAATAGAAAAATAAATTAAATAAATTATATTTATTTATTTATTTGGAGAGGAAAAGTTAGCTAATTAAATAATTAAAATTATTTAATTATAGTGGATAAGAAGAAATTAATGAATGAATAAATTAAATAAAATATGGATGAGAAGAATTAAGTGAGTGGATTAATTAAATGTGGGCGACAAGGTGGGTGCCTTGCCACATATCGTTATGTGGCAAGGTCGGAGTTCTACGGGGTTAGTTGGCATTCCCATAAGGAATGTCTAGGTGGGATCCGAAGTGGCATTGAAATGCATGCTCAGTGGGTGTCTATTTGGCAAGGAGGTTTGAGCAAGTTAACGAGGTTACATGGAATGTCTCCCTAGTATTCGAATTTGGTTGGGTAAGAGTTTTTTGGCTACTCATGTACGTGCGTCTACAAGTGGTAAAACTAGATATAATGATATCCATTGATGGCCCTGAGTTTTCGTGTCATCCTCGCCAATGTTCTTGAGGGTATTGAATGGTGAATCTATGGATGATCGGGTGAGGATACGATGCCTAGCTTCGTTGGAACTACATGCCTCATAATCATGTAATTTTAGCCCAAGTGGCAAAAGAATAGGTAATTTTGGATGGAAACACATGATTATGTACAACGTCCTAAGTGTTGGTGATCAAGAACCATAAATATCAGAGGTGGCACAGGTTTGGCAAGTTTGTATGCATTTTTCAATGTTGGATTTCTAGAAGTTTCAATGGTGGAATGCTCAAAATTTATTTCAAAGATCTCAATGAATTCACTCATCAGTTTGGGGTTCGACATTCCCATTCAACTGGATTGCAAAGCTAGGCAGACAGCTTTCAAAGCAATAACAGACCAGAGGTTAAAGAGAATCACGCTTAGGATCGATCACCACAAGGTGGTGGAAATCAAAATGATTCTAGGAAAAGGGCATCTAATGAACTATGAGACCTTTAGGGTTAACACCCACATTGTGTCTCAGTACCTAGCCTTTGTTTTAAACGTTCGAACTCCAAAAGCATAAGTGAAGGCGATTGTCGTCTGCAAACTTTTCAAAAAGGTCTTGCAAATGAAATTTTTGGGCTCTGGCGCTCCTTGGCCAAGCGATCTTCCTTTGTTGAAGGTTCCGGGTGAGGTGGTCAAAGTCTACCCTTTGCTTCTGGAGCTTAAATGGATGGTGTTGGTGAGGCACCGACAATTGGTAGGTTATGGGGTAATTTTTTTGAAGAATATCTTAATGCTTGAGTATGTGGATGGATATAATTGGGTGCAAGAGTTTGATCAATTTGCATAGATGAACAACTTGTAGGTGGTGGAAAGGTGGCCTCTAGGTGGTGGTCTCTGGTTATAGCTAAAATATGTTGTATGTTTGTATTTCTATGTGGTTTGAGTGTGGTTTTTTTTTTGGTGTTTTCTTCTCTATGCTGTTGGCAAAGTCTGGTGTCCATTTTCAATTTTGGTACAAGTCTTTCCCTCCTGTTTCAGTGAATCGGTGGTAAGGTTTCAATGAAATTTTGTTCACAGTTTGGGGGTTTAGTATGTAAATCATGGTGGTTGATGGGGGCATTTTTGAATATCCAGGTAGTAATATGGTTGTTGGGGTTGGTCCAATAGGGAAGTATTCTACAAATTTTGACATACCTGCTTAGCAGATGAATTATAAATCTTTTTTGGCAACTTAATAGACAAACCTCTTATGTATCAAAAAATAGATATATTTAATTAATGTAGATGAGAGAAATTGATAAATTAATTAAATTATTTAAAAAATATTTAATTAATGTGGATGGGATAAATTAATGTGAATGGTATGTTACCTTAATTAAATAATTAATATTATTTAAGTAATATTGATAGAGGAATTGATGAGAAATGATGAGCTGATGAGATGGAATGCATTAGTCATGTTTAGGTGTCTACAATTGTGTCAATACTTTAGAATATGTTACATGATCACCTTTGAATTGGAAAATCTATTATCCGATGCTCTAGGTTATTTTGTAAGTGTGTAAATGATTTTTATACAATTTTAAAAATTATTTATAAATCTAAACTCTATTTGTAGATTCAACCTAGCATGCTATAACCCTTTTGTACCTACAAATAAAGTTTTTTCTCACTATCTAGACCTACAATAAATGACTTACACTATTGGAAAATATCATTGAAAGCTTGCTCAATTAATATCTTCTCCTTAGTGAAGCCACTAAAGTTGATTCAATGGTATTATTTATATCAAAGAAATGCTAAGTAATTATGTAATTTATCTAAACATGTATAATTGTTAATATCATGTTGATGTTTTTCTCACTTTCTTATGTCTTAAGATAATTCTCTAATGTTTCATGACCTAGAACTAGATGTGTTATATTCTTCCTAGATGAGTCTAATGAACTAGGATTTTTATATATTATACAACATTCTAACACATAGATTTTAATATTTATGTTCAAGTTAGGGGGTTATAGCTAGTTGAAAGGGGTTAGCTTGGGCTTATAAAAAAATAAATTTTAAAACTTTAGGGGTCAAATTCATGCCTATAAATTTGAATTAGATTCATTTTTCACTTTTAAAATCAACTCCAAATAATGAATAGGTAAATTATAGATCTATTATAAAACTTTGCGATATTTGATGTCAAAACTAGTCAAAATTCAATTGATTTACCAATATTTATAACAAAATATACTACTTATACATTAACTATTATACTTGAGGCAAATAAATTAAAATAAATCTAAAACATAAAATACATAATATTTTATGTTAACTTAAAATTAAATTTTAAAAAAAATTATGAAAAAAAAACTCTTATTATAAATCATTAATTTATTAAAAAAAATTATAACTCCCATCTAATTCAATCGTGGATAATCCTAATGCTTCCATGGTAATTGATTCATTATTGTTGTGTTTTTATTAGCTAATAGGCTACATATAGTGTGAGATTTGAGCCTAAAACAAGTCTCACACTTGCAAACCACTTTTAAGTTGCCAGAAAACAAGTTTCAACTATTGTTTAATGGTAAGAAGTTTCCATTTTATAGTAAAATTTGTAATGAAATAACTTGCACAATAGAAGAATATGATATGAAATATGCTGAAAATAATTGGTAATAATATGCCACTTTGAGGGGGCAACCTCCTAATCCACTTTAAGGGGGATACCTCCAATAGTCCTCAATAAGAACACAATACTCAACATGATGAAATAAGACTTGTAACCTCCTATATATACCTATTTATGCCTAGGATATATCACCCAAGCCGACTTAGATAACCCTATATAAGCCCTAGGTCGACCTAACTAACTAAATAACAATATAATAATGATAATATGACTTAATTAAGAGTTAAGGTAGCCACAAGTTGATTACTCATAGCCCAATACACACTATAGGGGTAAGTTCATAACATTGTCTTGTAATAAAATAACTTTCACAAGAAGAGTACATTGCAAATAATTGATAATAATATGCCACTTTGAGGGGCCAACCTCCTAATCCACTTCAAGGGGGATACCTCCAATAATCTTCAATAAGAACACAATACTCAACATGATGATGACATAAGACTCAAAACCTCCTATATATACCTATTTATGCCTAAGATATCACCCAGGCCAACTTAGATAACCCTATATAAGCCCTAGGCTGACCTGACTAATTACTAAATAACAATATAATAATGATAATATGACTTAATTAAGAGTTAAGGTAGACACAAGCCAACTACTCATAACCTGGTACATACTATAGGGGTAAGGGCATAACATTGCAATGTTATGCCCTTACCCCTATAGTGTGTACTGGGTTATGATTAGTCAGCTTGTGGCTACCTTAACTCTTAATTAATTCATATTATCATTATTATATTGTTATTTAGTTAGTTAAGTTGCCCTAGGGCTTATATAGGATTATCTAAGTCGGCCTGGGTGATATCCTAGGCATAAATAGGTATATCTATGAGGTTGTGAGTCTTAAGTCATCATCATGTCCAGTATGGTATTCGTACTGAAGACTATTGGAGGTATCCCCCTCGAAGTGGATTAGAAGGTTGCCCCCTCAAAGTGGCATATTATTATCAATTATTTATCAGCATATTTCTTATCTTCTTCTTCTATTGTGCAAGTTATTTCATTACAATACCACTTGTAATGAAATAACTTTCGCAAGAAGAATATAATATGAAATATGTAGTGAATAATTGATAATAATATGTCACTTTGAGGGGGAAACCTCCTAATCCACTCCAAGGGGATACCTCCAATGGTCTTCAATAAGAACACAATACTCAACATGATGATGGCATAAGACTCACAACCTCCTATATATACCTATTTATGTCTAGGATATCACCCAGGTTGACTTAGATAACCCTATATAAGCCCTAGGCCGACCTAACTAATTAAATAACAATATAATAATGATAATATGGTTTAATTAAGAGTTAAGGTAGCCACAAGCCAACTACTCATAACTTGATACACATTATAGGGGTAAGGACATAATAGGTATCAGAGCATGATCTTGGCACTGTTATGACGAGGCATTTTTTTAATTTTGGAGGTCATTTTGTGAAACCCATATCTCCCATATTTTAGCGATTTTTTACCTAATTTTTAAAGGGTTTTTAAAGGATATTTCTAAGAAGCTAAAGTCTAGATTTTAAAAGAATTAGAGCAGAATTGAGTGAGTTATTGTAGAATTATTGTTTCTTCCCAATTTATTTGGAAAACACATATCTCCCACATATTAGCGAATTGGTTCTTAATTTTTGTGGGTTTTTTTAGAAATATAAGAGGAGGATATAGTCTAATTTTCAAAGAGATCAAAGTAGAAATAATTGATTTATTAGGAAATTAGGGTTTTCAGAAAATTCACTCTCAAGGTTGCAAATTACCTAATTTAAATTGGGAGATTTTTCTGTTTCAGAATTATCTTTCTAGACCTTCTTTACAAAAAAAAGTAGCCACAAAAAAAAGAAAAAGAAAAAGGAACAAGAATTAGAACAAGAGAAAGAGAAAGAGTAAGAAAAAATTAGGAACACAAAGAACAAGAACAAGAAGTAGTAGAAGAAGAAGAAGAGGAAGTAAAAAGAGAAAAAGAAAGAACAAGAACAAGGAAAAGAGAAAGACAAGATTCTAAACAAGAAGGGGAAGTAAAAAGGAGATGAAGAAGAAGAAAAAGAAAAAAATTAGCATTGAGGATAATGCTTTTGTAAAGAGGAGGGAAATGTTATGCCCTTACCCCTATAATGCATATTGGGTTATGAGTAGTCAACTTTTGGCTACCTTAACTCTTAATTAAGTCATATTATTATTATTATTATATTGTTATTTAGTTATTTAGGTCTGTCAAGGGCTTATATAGGGTTATCTAAGTTAGCCTAGGTGATATCTTAGGCATAAATAGGTATATATAGGAGGTTGTGAGTCTTATGTCATCATCATGTTGAGTATTATGTTCTTATTAAAGACTATTGGAGGTATCCCCTTCAAAGTGGATTAGGAGGTTGCCCCCTCAAAGTGGCACATTATCATCAATTATTTGTAGCATATTTCATATTATATTCTTCTTGTGAAAGTTATTTCATTACAAATCCTTCAAATTATCATGTAAAAGCCACATACATATTGATTTGCCAATTAGATGGGGACATTCTATTTTTATTCACAATGTTTTTTTTTTCAATTTGATGACAACTTTCATTTTTCATTTGCATTGCTTTATGTTTCAAAATCAAAGAATACCCAATTTTTTTAAAGGAAAAATCTAGATTTGTCTAAGTAGAAAAAATCTGGATTTATCTATGTTTATTTAATTCCATTATTTAGCACTAATTATTAATTGTTTAATCCAGACATATGTGCAACTAGAATTTGTAGCACATTGCATCTATACACACCCATGCACAAACACATACTCTCTAACATATTAGAATACATATAATTTTCTATCGATATTATTCTTGAACCTTATTTAGGTGTAAGTATTAGTTACTAACCTTATCAAGTGTTAGGTGTAAGATTTCTTCATACCTTTGGGTGTGTTACATATATTGTTTTATTTGCCTTTCTAAGTTTTGATCATGGCTATGATTTTTTAGGGTTAAAAACTAATTCTCCAACTCTATTTTGTTTTGAAATTGTATATGCTCCGCTTCTACATAAATTGAAACTCTATTTTTTTGCTATGTTTTAACTCTTTTACTCATTCCAAACTATGTAAATCTAATATTATAATCAACATATTATAGAGGTTTTTCTCTTTTATTTAAAAAATAATAATAACTCTCATAATAAAATTATTAAACAAACACTTCAAAAATAAAATTAAAAAATAACTATTTTTTAAAATGAATTAAATAGGAATTTGAAATTGAAAAATAATTTGTTAACTATGAAATTTAAATAAAATATTAGGTTTAGCTCTTTTTTCTAAGATGCCTATGATTTTATGATGTGGTCTCTTTAACTAAAATAAAATAGAAGACAATTATTTTCTTTATATTATGATATTAGACATGTTTACTTAGACACACAATTACAACATATTTATAAATTTTAAGTTAATCTTTCATTAATATAATTTTAATTTATAATTAATTATTAATATATTATTTAAAAAATAATAGGTTTATATAATTAAGTATAATTATGTTTAAATTTGATAAAGATAAAATATAGTCATTTTGGTGATAGATTATAGAGTATGATTTAAAATATTGATATTAAAAAGTAAGATGTAAATTTTATTTAAATATTATAAACACAAAGTTACTTTATATCATAGCATTAACAAAGTTACTTCTTTTTCAAACATGTCAATTAAAAAATTAAAATTAATATAAAGAAGATTTACATCAAATGTCTAAAAACTTTATTAAATTCTAATACCAATTTTAATCTAAATAATATTTTATATTTGTGGAAGAGAAAAGTGCATACCTTACCCATTTCCTACAACATTTTATATACTTGTTTGGATGTCTTTACTGCATGATTCTACCACTCATTATCGTACTTTTGGTGCACTTACCTTAAACTTGAAAACCTCATTCTATTATCCCGTATCATCCATCTCTACACACATTTGACCTAATTCTTAGCAACCTACCCTTCTTAGACTATATAATGGGCACAATTTAGTCTCCTAGACTATATTGTGGGTGTGGCCTTGTCCCTCAAATTTAAAATTTGAATTCTCACTTTCCATGGCCTACAATCCCACTATTACTCATCATTGTGGGAGCTAATAGTTTAAATTATTCATTTTTTGTTGTGTATTTACAGACTTATCTTAAGACGCTTTGGACAATCATTTATCAAGGGAATCAATTATCACTTATATACACCATAGGAAACATAGTTGAAGTTCAATTGACATCTAATGCAATAAATTTGGCAATCATCATTTATCACTTTTTAGATTGTAGGTCTTTATTATAGTGTTACAGCAATCAAAGTCTACAATGTAGCAAGTTCTAGGTAAGTGTCCTAATCCCTCTTACTTGTATCAATCATCTCAATTTATCTATATCCCACTTTCTAATTATTTCATTCATTTTGTTCTAGATTCTTATGTATTTAGTTTTTTTTAATTGCATTGTATTGTTAAAAGTAATTTCAATTAGACACATCAAAGCATCATATTTTGGTGACTATACTAGTTCACTAGATCCTTATAATATTTTTTTATATAGCTTTCACAAGATAGAAAAGCAAAGATGCTTCTAAAAAGAATCATTTATTTAGATATTAAAATATAGTTCAACAAGTTTCACTAAGGGGAAGAGCAAATTACAATATCTAGCCAAAAAAAGAAGATAGGGAATCATTCATCTCCTAGTTGCTCAAATATATATTGATGATTTCCCATCCATCTCCTTCACCAAAACCAAAATTCAAAACATCCAAATTATTTGTTATTTATTGAGAGATATAACCTTGAAACCTTGATGCCATTGTTGCATCAACCAACACCTACAAAACCTACTCTTGTGAGCTCTTGTCTTCCTCCATTATTATATCACCAATTTTAACTTCTTTTTATTCTTAACTGCTCCCTCTATCGAACTAGATGTCAAATCACTACTACTCAATCAAACACACTCTTATCAGTAATCAAACATAAAAAACAATAAACCATAATACTAAAGACTATAAAAACACACTTCCCATCTAATACAATCACCTCTCTTAAATACCCATAACCTATCACCAATAAATTGTCATTTCGTCCACTCATTACTACCTCCCACTTAAAACCATAATAAACACCTTAAATACTTTTCATCAAACTACAAAGTACTACTCTCTTTTAACAACCTTTAAAATAATTTTAGTTTTAATGATCAATTTTATAATTATTATGCCGAGAGGCATTCCCTACATTGGCATCACAACCACAACCAATAATCCGTGTACATTCAAAACCATTGCAATTATTTTGACGTTTGATAACTTGTGTAGCATTACAACTAAGAATATGGGCGATGATGTTTAACTGAAGAATATGAAGATGAAACGCTTATTGGACTGTACGTTACCTATAGCAATGTTTGTATGGTGTATACGTTGGATAGTGGTGGTGTCAGTTACGTAACAGTGATGGCGGTGATGGAAGTGCAATAATATTCAATTTGACGTATAAATAATCTAAAGGCTCCGCTCATTACGTCGTCCACCTGTGAGTAGAAATCTTGAATGTAAAAAAGTAATGCAAAATGTAAGGTAACGGCTCCTTCCAGCATGCGAACCGTTTAATGCACGAACAATTTTTAGTAGTGGTTTTCGCTATAATAGAAGGTGACGCGTTTGAATTTTTCTACCACCTGCAATCTCTTTAAAAAGATATTATTTCGGATTCATTTCTCCATTTGGGCATCTCAGGAGCGATAATCATTTAGAAGATCTTAGCATTTAATGACTTTTTGGTTGCAATGTTCTATTTTATAGGTACTGTGATCTTCTATGGAATGGCGTATTTGCACTATTCTAGACTTTGGAATGAATCTGTAACCTGCGTGTCTGGAAATTTGAGCTCCTTTAGTCAATGCTGAGCTTTTTCCCAACTCCACACCAGCGGTAAGGGCGATATCTTGGAGGTGATATGTGGCTTCCTTGGTGAGTAACAACGCCTACATTTCCATGAGTTTGTATGCCTTATCTATTCTTCCATATTTTGGATGCATCTCTACCATTGCATTATCTCTAGATATTCTATTCCCATGCCTTGACTTTGCTTCCAAAATTACATGCAGGTATACCAGGTTTTATATTCGCATGCCTTGTCTTTGCTTCCAAAATTACATGGAGGTATACCGGATTTCGGTTTGATGGTAACAAATGGTACTAGAATGGGGACAAACACACCACTCTTGGAAACTGGGGTTATGGCTAATGACTATTTGTTACACACATGGCATTGCATATTTTTTTGGCCTTAGCTAGGAAGAATATGTTCAAGTCATTGATTGGTGCCACATACAACACACCTACTTTTGTTTACAGGCGTGCCTCTGCCTCTATCGCTTCCATTTCAATTTTAACAATAAATGTTTAGTATCAAACCATCAAATCTTAAAAAGAAAGATTTTTTCTCTTTATGCATTTTTTTCGTAGTTGCCCTCTTTTGGATGTTTGATTTTGTGATTATTTTTAAGGGCATGCACAAGTTTAAATAATCCACATTTTGAAACCTTTTTCAAAAATTTCTTCATAGATATCTAAGTTCTAATGTTAACAAATTCCATTTATGCATTTGAGGCTAAATATATTTCAATTTACTTGCAGACCAATCAAATAATAATGATGATCTGATAAATGAAATTATGAATTATATTAATTTAATCCAATTTTGGATATTCTCGTGGGATTTATCATGTGTGTTATTGTATGATACTCATGTTTTGAATTTGCTTTGTACTTGTAGTGGGAAGATGGTTGCGGGTCTTTGGAATGTTGGCTACGCTATCAGGAGACAACTCCTATAAACATATTTTATAGTCATTATAATATTAAGTACTTAATGATATCAAATGTTCAAGGAATTTTTTATAATGAAATGCTTTTATTCTTTTACATTAAATGTGTCTACCTTAGAAATGTCTAATTTGACGCAAAAAATTGCAATAGACGATATTACTTTTTCAAACCATTTTTAATTGTGTAAGTGTTTTTTTTATCATAATTGAATATTTTTCAATGTTCTTATGGATTTTTAAAATGCTGAGAGATATCTTGTATAAAATAAATATTCTAAAATCCATAAGAACATAAAAAGAAGTTTCTAAAATTTAAAAAATTAAGTAAAAAACAAATATTCTAAAATCCATAAGAACATAAAGAGAAGTTTCTAAAAAATTTTAAAAATAAGAATATAAAACAAATATTCTAAAATCCATAAAAATATAAAAAGAAAATATTCTAAAATTCATAAGAACATAAAGAGAAGTTTCTAAAATTTAAAAAATTAAGCATTAAACAAATATTTTAAAATCCATAAGAACATAAAAAGAAGTTTCTAAAATTGAAAAAATAAATATAAAACAAATATTCTAAAATTCATAAGAACATAAAGATAAATTTCTAAAATTAAAAAAATTAAGTATAAAACAAATATTCTAAAATCCATAAAAACATAAAAAGAAGTTTCTAAAATTTTAAAAATTAAGTATAAAATAAATATGCTAAATTTATTATTTCATATAAGTAAGTTTTTAAATTAATTTACTTAAAATTAAAAAATATTCAAATATCTTTTTAAAACAACATAATTCTTTAAATTTATTTAAGTAATATTTTCTGATAAAAATAAAAATTATTTATAAAGAATTACACATAAAAAAGAAGTTTCTAAAATTTATAAGATTAAGTATGAAAGAACTTTATTAAATTTAATATTGCATATAAAACTAAGTTTGTATATTAATATACTTAAAATTTACAAAATATTAAAAAATATTTTTAAAAAAATCTTGAATTCATTATAAAATGTTTTTTTAATATTAGAATGGAAAAAAAATATTATAAAGAAATGAAAAAAATTGTTTGTTTTAAAAATTACAAAAAAATTTAATGTATTTAAAATTTAAAATTAAATAAAAAATAAATATTCTAAATTTATTATTTCATATTTTAATGTGTGTAAATTTATGAATTATATTGGTGCTCATGTTATGCTTCAAACAAGAGAGATGTAGGGGTAAGAGCAAGAGAGAGACAAAGGAGTAAGGAGATAGAGAAAGAGATGGAAATGGAGATTGAGATGGAGAAGCGGGATATGGAGAGGAGAGGGAGATAAATAGAGAGAGGGGATAGAGGGATAGATAGAGATGGAAGACGTAAATATATAGATATGGAGAGATAGGGGGAGACAAGGAGATAATGACGGGGGATAAAAAGACAAAGATATAAGGAGTGATCTATAAGAGGTAGAGATGGAAAGATATAGGGGTAGAGAGACATGTGGAGATAATAAGATAGAGATAGAGATACTGATGAAAGAAGAAATATGGAGAGATAGAGATAGAGAGGTAGAGAGATAGATATAGAAATAGAGGTAGAGATAGGGAGGGAGAAATAAGGAGTGTGTGTGTATGCATAAGAGAGAGTGAGGGAGATAGTTATGTATAAATATATAGAGAGGGCGGGAGAGGAAGCAAAAAAATAGAGATAGGAGAGAGAAGTATAAAGATATAGAGAGAAGTGATAGGGAGAAAGGGGGAGAGAGGGAGAGATGGAGATAGAAAGATGGAGAGATAGGGATATAAAGGAGAGACAAAAAGATATCTATACAACTTGGGAAAGATGAAGGGGTGAGATATAGAGAGTCAAAGACAAAGATATAAATAAATATAGAGGGAGAGATGGAAGGAGAGACAAAGAGGGAAAGGGATAAATAGAGACAGAAAGAGGGAGATAATGAAAGAGGGGGAGTTGGAGAGAGAAAGATAAAGATATAGGAAATGATAAATAGAGAGAGGTAGAGAGGGATATAGAGAGAGTAGGAGAGATGGAGGGAGAGATTGAGTGAATAAGTGAGAGATAGAGATAATAAGATATAAAGAGTGAGGGAGAGGGAGAGATTGGAAGATAGAGATGGAGGGGGAAGAGTGAGAGAAAAAGGAGGTGATAGAGATAAGTAATAGAGATGGAGAGGGAGAGAGAGAGAGATAGATATAGGGAGGGGAAAATAAGAAGTTTTTGTGTGAGAGAGATAAATATAGGGAGGGAGAAATGGGGAGTGTGTGTGAGAGAGAGTGAGGGAGAGATGTTGAGATATAGATAGAGAGGGATATATATAGGGAGAGAGAGAGGGAGAGAAATAGAGAGAGAATAGACAAGTAAAGATATATAGAAAGAGATAGTGATAGGGAGAGAAAGAGAGAGAAATTAGAAAAGATATAGGGGAAAGCGTGAGAGATATGCAGGGAAGAGGTATGGAGATAGAGATAGGGGCTTGAGGTAGAAAGGAAGATAGAGATAGAGATGAAGATGGATATGGAGAGAGAGGGAGAGAGAAATATACATATAAAGAGGGGGAGACAAAGAGAGGGAGATCTATGGAGGGATATAAAGATATAGGAAGTTATATATAGAGGTAGAGAGATGGAGATATATATAGAGAGAGAGAGGTACAAATGTATTAAATTAGGATATATATGTATATTAGAGAGAGATGGAGATACACATATGTATATAGAGAGAGAGAGGGAGATATATATGTATATAGAGAGAGATGGATATGATTAGGATTAGGATTAAATTAGGTTACGGTTTAATAAAAATTCTAAGATAAAGCTTGGAGGGTTTAGGTGATTGAAGATAGATCAGGATGACAATTAGGGTTAGGGTTAAGGATTAATTAGGATTAGGGTTGAATTAGGGATAGGGTTAGGGTTAGGGATCAATTAGGATTCAATTAGAGGTCAATTAGGGTTATAACTAGGATTAAAGTTGGGTTGAGGTTTAGTTAGGGTTAGGGTTCAATTAGGGTTTGGATTGTGGTTTGGATTCAATTAGGGTTAGAGTTCAATTAGGGTTAAGATTCAATAGGTTAGGCTTAGAGTTATGGATTGAGCTTAATTAAGGTTGAATTTTAATAGGGTTAGGGTTAGAGTTTTAATATAAATCCTAGGGTTAAGGGGTTTGCATTCAATTAGGGTTAGAGTTAGGGTTAGATTTATATTAGGGTTAGAGTTAGGGTTAGATTTATATTAGGGTTAGAGTTAGGAGTTACAAATTAAGATTAGTGTTAGGGTTTGTGTAAGGGTTAGGGTTAGTGTTAGATGATTAATCAGTGTGAGGGTTAGGATTTAATTAGGACTAAGATTCAATTAGGGTGGGTTAGGGTTCAATTGATGTTCAATTAGGGTAAGAGTTATAGGATAAAGTTTGGGGTAAGGCTTCAGATTGGGGTTAGAATTCAATTAGGATTAGGGTTATGGTAAGGGTTAAGATTCAATTAGGAATTAATTAGGGATATAGTTAGGGTTTATATTCAATTAGGGTTAGGGTTTAACAAAGGTTAGGATTAACATTTAATTATAATTAGGGTTAAAGTAAGGTTATAGTTAAGGTTCATTTAGGCTTAAGTTTAGGGTTTAATTACGGTTATAGTTAGACTTAGCGTTAGGGTTAGTGTTTAGGTTCAATTAGGGTTACAATTAGACTTAAAGTTAAGATTAGTGTTTAGGTTCAATTAGGGATGAATTTCAACAAGATAAGGGTTATGGTTATGGTTAGGATTCTAAGATAGATCCTAAGGCTATGATTTGTGTTTAATTAGGGTTAGGTATCTATTAGGGTTAGGGTTGGGAGTTATAAGTTAGTGTTAGGGTTATATTTATATTAAGGTTAGAGTTAGGAGTTATAAGTTAAGATTAGGGTTAATGTTAGAGTAAGGGTTAGGGTTAGGGTTGGGGATTAATTACTATTAGGGTTAGGGTTTAATAAGGGTTAAGATCCAATTAGTTTTAGGTTCGATTGATGTTTAATTAGGGTTAGGGTTGGGGATATAGATAGAGAGAGATATATATAGGGAGAGAGAGAGAGGCATCACGAATGTTTGCAAATCCATGTAAGAAAAAAATGGCAGTTACAAAGCACACATGGAAGTGGAAGAGTCAAGATTTCTTTACCAAAAACTCTCACCCTCACCCTAACCCAAAACTCCTAACCTTTACCCTACCCAAAAATCTCACCCTCACCCTAACCCTAACATTGTCCTTAACTACATGATATACCCTTGATAATCAACATAATCCTTAACCTAATCGTAAACCATAACCCTAACCATAATCCTAACCCTAACCCTATTCATGATGTAAATCCTTATCCTAACCATAACCCTAAATCTTAACCCTAACCATAATCATAAACCTAACCCTAACCATTATCTTAACCCTAAACCTAACCCAAACCCTTCCCCTAATTGAGCATTAATCAAAAATTTAATTGAACCCTAAATCCTAAATTTATTTGAATGCTAACCCTTATCATTTATAAAATCATAATCTTATTTTAAGACAAACACTAACCTTATTTAAAATTTAATCCTAAGACTAACCCTAATTAAACACTAATCATAACGTTATTTGAATGTTAACCATAGTTTAACCCTAATACTAACTCAAAGATTTCCCCTAATTCAACCCTAACCCTAACTCAAAGGATTTTTCCTAATTGAACCTCATTTTAACCTTTACCCTAACCCTAATTAAACTTGAACCTCAACCCTAATAAAAGTTTGAACCTAACCATGTTTGACCCCTAACCATAACTTATATTAAATATACTAAAATATTATTATTTATCTAATAATATAATAAAACAATATTGTATAATTATATATTAATTCATGTTATGTTATGTGTTGTGATGCGATTGCTACTAGCTTATCTATCTTAATATATTAATCTATATATTATACGCCAAGAGATATCATTATCGAGACATATTTTTTAAATTCAAAAAAGAAAAAAGAAAAAAAAATATGCCTCAAAAATGGTATCTCTCAACGTATAATATATAGATTAATATATTAAGATAGATAAGCTAGTTATTAAAAACTAACTCTTTATTAGTACTAATTTTATTGATTTATGTGATGTGGAAGGGCCTGTTTAGTTCCTCAACAATCACTTTATCAACATCACATCACTTATCAAATAAATATTTTGCAAGCATGTGTCCCGATATCATATCAGCTGGTCCAAAAGGAAAGTGCTCTTTTCACGTGAAGCTTTTTATTCTGTAAGGCCAAGCATGTGATCTGACCTGGATCTTATCAGTCTTTTTCCTCTTGTACGAATATTCAACACAATATCTTTCACATATCATATCAATTATTGTTTGTCGTTTTAAACCAAAAATATAAGCCAAGAGAACCGACAAAGATATGGAGAAGGACAGACATAAAGATGACGTGGTCCTACAAAGCCGTTTGTTTGTGAATACTTGTAAAATTGTTCTCTCACATTTCTGTGGCGTCATGCTTATGTTTGCAGGCTTTGGGAAAACGACCAATTAATGAGTTTTTATTTTTATTTTACCTACAATATGTCAGAAAACAGTGCCAAACCAGTAGTCACCATGTAGGTATGTCAGTTTATAACTGTCATGTGAGATGATATTTTTATTCTAGCTACATGACAGTTTGTGTTGTGTTGGCAGTAGTTATGGGGTTCAAGTTCATATGTTAATACAAATTCCAAGCTTGTGCTAGATGCTTCATTTTTCTCCTTCCTATTTTGTCTTTGTTATTTCTTTAGTTGGTTTGGATATTTGTCCTAGTTGTTATCCTACTTATCACTTTGCTAGGGACTGTTTGTTCTGTGTTTCTTTGTCTCTTCCTATCCTTTGAACTTTTTATATATTTGCTTCTTTTATGAGATAATTAGTTTTTTCATCTTTCTCTATCTTATTTTTAGTATTTTATTGCCATGTCACCTTTTGTTTTAATATTGTCATTTTCCATCTTCATATTTATGTTTGTTTTTCTTCTAATTAAATTTTTATTATCTTTGTTAATTTTGATCTTATGGCATTCATACATTCTTTATTTAATTAATTTATTTTGTGACTCTTTTGTCTTTAAGAAAAAAAAAAAAGCTATTATGAGTAATGAGAGTCCTTCTAGCTTATCCTTTTCTAACATCGACTCCATACATTCATGGATGGATAGATGTTCTTAAAAAGGTAGTTTGGTGCAACCTTGTGTGACATGTCGATCATCACTCTACTTCCAAAAATTCTCAAAATGCATTTTCTAATATCAATAAGTTATTTTTTTTTAAAGGTTCAGGGTATATTGGACATTTAAGTTCAACCTACGAAAAGATTATGGAAATCTTCATATTCCCTTAAAACTACTTATAGGCCTAGTGGGTGTTGGAATGAAAATATGTCATACAATTGTCAATGTCAAATTAGGATTCAAATACAAATCAATAATGAACCTAATATATATATATATATAGAGAGAGAGAGAGAGAGGGGGGGGATAACATTTACATTCCAATTAGCACCCCATATGAATATTGATTGACTATTATCATCTAGATGGTTAAAGAGGGCATGTCTTGTATAAGGGTCGATTTGTGTATGTTGATGGACAAAAGTTGGCCAAGGAGAATGCCTATGAATATTCTTACATTACAATTAAGGATGAGTATGTGGATTACACATCCATTGTTGATGATGAGTTCATGCATAGTCTAAGGGCAAGTTATCACCAATTGAAATTACACTAGTAAGCCTAAGGTTATGGAATATGATAGACTAAGACATGGATTATGATTGATCAAAAGTTGTGACAATGTACTCACTATTGGAAGTTTGTGTGTTGTCATTGATGTCAACAGATCTATGGTGTTGCATTGATGTCAACCTTAGAGATGCTTTGATTAGTTGCATTATGTTGTCATTAGTAATCTCACTGGTGTCAACCTCTAGTGTTGTCTTGATAAACATGTGTGTGGTTGAGTTGTTGTATTCTGGTTGGTTTGGTTGTGATGAGGAAATGTTGTAAATTATGAGAATGAGTTTGTCGTGCTTGGTTTCCAAGTGCTTTTGAGAAAATTTGAATAAAAGAGGAAACAGTGTGTTAGAGAGGTGTTTTATATGATAGAGTAGTGTTCTAGTTTTTTCTCTACATTTCTTCTATGTTGAAGTTATGCTTGTGCGGTTCAGATATGTTCATCAGGCATATTCAAATGTGTTATATCCAAAGTTTCTTGTTCAGGATCGTTGTACAGATAAAGTTGCATTCACTAGTGTGTGAACTATGAAAGCAGTGTTGTTTGGGAGAAATAGTTTTGCTTCGTGTTTCTCCGCAGAGTGGTTTTTGGTCTTATAGATCTAAGGGTGTGGTTATATTGCTCATATCTATCTTTAGTCTGAGTTGATTCAAAGTTTGGTGTTCCACAAGATTGGATTCATGCATCGTAGTACATGGAAGGTTAACTGGGTGTACAAGATGAGTATATTCTTCAGGTGAAAGTTGTTGCAAAAGAATTTGTTGGATTTCAGGGTGTTGATGGAATATTCTAGATTGTGTTTAAGTGATGTGTGTAGTTTGTGAGTTATCTTCATATCAAAGGAAGTGTGTACTTAATTGTTTAATGGTGTTAACATATGTTTGACCGACCTTGGGTGTTTACACTAACTATGGATATGCTTTCATGTTTGTGGAAGTGTAGTGTGGCGTGTATGTGTGGATTTAGGTCCAAGTTAAGGTGTGATGTGGTCCACCTTCATTCCTCTCCACCGTGAGAATTTTTTGGTGTTTGCCTAATTTGAATTTGCACGTTTGAGGTGCATAGATTACCTTGGAGATTATTTTTAAGGTTGTGGATGGTATCTATATGTGTTGAATTGATGAAGGATTGATGTATTAGGTGTTTATAATGTGAAATGTGATGTGAAGTGTGAAGGTGTGAAATGCAATGTGAGATTTAATGTGTTAGACTACTAGAAGTAGTGAACAAAAGGTGTCTACATTCTTAAGAGAGGCTACAAATGTTTTGGTAATGCAGTGGCACCCTGAATCTTTTATATTGTTTTGAGATGGATTTATCATTGTTACAATATTCTTTCTTCTTTTATGTAATCTAGTAGTGAGCCCTCTGATAGTGAGGCTTTTGTATTCGGTGTTGAAATTACTTTATATTGTGAGCTAATCCTCACCATGGTTTTTCCCTTCTTGGGTTTTCCATGTAAAACTGGTGTTCTATTATGTATGGTGTTGTTATGTTTATGTTTATGTTATTTGCTTACATGTTAAATCACTCTAACAAACTCAAGGCTAATAAGGTTAATGTGTATTTGAATATTAATGAGGTTTTGATGTTTTAATGAACAACTGATTCACCCCCCTCTCATTTGTCTTGTGCATTCAACAATTGGTATCAGGGCAAGGTTCCTTAGAAGAATGCTTAACCGCTTAAGGTAGATCTGGGATGGCACACAAGGAGGCTCCTTTGTTTGATGGATTAGATTATGCATTCTAGAAGACTAGGATGGAAGGTTTCCTTGTATCCCTAAGATTTTGAGTTTGGAAGTTGGTTGAAGTTGGATATACTATGCCTACAAATGGACTGTCAACTGATGATGAGATCAAGGTTTATAAGAACAATGGAAAAGAAAGGTATGCTCTTTTGAGTGATCTTTCTAATACCGAACTTGTGAAGGTTATGAATCTTAAAACTACTAATGAGATTTGGAAAAAGCTGGAAAGTGTCTAGATGAAGGAGATGACAAAGTCAAGCAAGCTAAGATGTAGAATCTAAAGATCAAGTTTGAAAACATGTGAATGTTAGAGGATGAAGATATTACAAGCTACATGCATAAAGTGGATGAAGTTGTCAATTCCATCAAAGGTCTTGGTGGAAGGTTAGATGAAGATGAAGTGGTAAAGAAGGGAAAACTCTACCTAAAAATTATAGTCACAAATTTTCTACTGTTGAGGAAGCTTGGGATTTAAGTAATTATACTAGAGATTAGTTGTATGGTTCTTTAACTAATTTTGAATTTAGAGATTTTGGTCCAAGTGATTCAAAGAATGAGACTTCTTTCAAAGCTGACAAAGCACAAAAGAATGAGGAATTAGATCAGGATGATCTTGATGATGTAGAAGAAAACTTTATGAGGAGATTAAAAAATGGAACTAGAAAATACAAAGGTAAGTTACCTTTCAAATGTTTCAATTGTGGAAAGATAGGTCATTATGCTTCAAGATGTCCAACCAAAGCTTCAAATGATAAAAATAAGGAGAATAAACACTCAAGGACACATCAAGTTTGTAATGACCCTATGCGTGGGTGATGTGCCCCAATGGCCACGTGTCCATTGGGTTTGCATAAGGCCCTAGATTCTTCGGTGGTGGCTTCAGTGGTGAAATATCCTCCCTAGTTTCCACCCTTAACACCCTGGGTAGCCACCTTCACTACCAGGCGAGTCTTTTGGTGTAGTGATTGGGCCTTAGTGGTATTAGAGTTGAGGTCTTGAGATCAAGACCTACGAAGCTTGGTGGGTTGTAATGACCCTATGCGCGGGTGATGTGCCTTGAAGGCCATGTTTCTGTTGGGTTTATGTAAGGCCCCAAAATCTTCAGTGGTGGCTTTGGTGGTTAAAGATCCTCCCTGGTTGCCACCCTTAACACCCTAGGTAGCCGCCCTCACTACCAGTTCAGTATTTTGGTGTAGTGGTTGGGCCTTAGTTGTAATGTCCCCAATCTAGCCCTACACTCTTCAGTGAGAAGTAGCCTATTTTAAAAAAATCTGTAAGCTAATCAAAAGTGCAAATTAGGGTTTCCTATTTTATCTAGGAGGTTTCAGATGAGCTTTTGAAGGCTTGCATGCAGGAGTTTGGAAGTGATTTTTGTGGAGCTTTTTGGGTTTTTGGAGAGATTTAGGGTGTGGTAACATGCATTTCATGAAAATGACATGTATTTCTATCTAGTACCTTGCATGCAGGAAAGGTTTCTGGGTTTTTAAAGATCTCTAGAGGGGTGTAACATGCATCTAATTCTATCAACCTTTCCAAACACTTACTATTTTTAGTAAATCATGATAGCTACCCGATTTGTGTTCAACTGGAGTTTGGAAACACTTACTATTTATAGCAGTTACCTATTTTTGGTAATTTCTATTTTTGGCAGTGTCATCTTAGCAACAGCTCGATCATTTCCAATCCATCATTCTATTTTTGGCAGTGAGGCAGTTTAGTTTGGGCATTGGCTTCTTCATTCCTTTTGGAGCTAAGTTTTAATAACTTAGTCATTTTTCAATGTTGCCTTTCGGACCTCGTGCCTAGGTGATTGTCTTGGATGCCTAAAGTGAAGAATTAAATATTTTAAAGTTAAAATATTTGCTAAAGTTGCTTATGGACGCCTAGGATGAGGAATGAATTTTGTTGATTAATATTTTATATTCTCCAAAAAGGTTGGGCATCCCCCTTGAGTAGCTGAAGTTTTTTGTATTATTTTCTTGGAGGTTACAAAGGTGATTCATTTACCAAGAAGAGTCTATTTATTGAGGCCTTGCTCCTTCATTTGTGTCTTTTAGAAATTATGATAATGTTATGTTGCTGAAATATTTTCAGAGCTTTGCTTTGAGGAATGCATACCTCTTAGCTTCTTCTTCCAGTCTTCGTGCTTGAAAGATAGTACCTAGCTAGACTTACTAAAGACTGTGCTTCACTCAGGAGTGTAGATAGAGCTTCAATTTCTAATTTATTTAAGCAGATTGTTGTTGTATAATCTTTTTTACTATTTTTGGTTCGTGCTTGGTTGTAGCACATTTTCATTCATAGCTCATTGGGTGAATTTCTCTTGGTTCTATGTATTGGCTCTATGGTTTTCTCTTGCTAGGGTGCCCCTTTGAACAAAGTTTCATATTTTTTGAGGGTGTCTATGAATTTCTAGAGTTGGTTGCCCCTCTTTGGAGATTGGGGTTTTCAATGTGTTTGCATTGGGAAGTGTACACAAATAATCCAAAGATATTTGGCAAGGTTTTTCCATTAGTACTTGATCGCCTAGCTCCTAGATTCCATTTGCATTCAGTTTCATCTTCATTGGAGGTATTTGGAGAGAGATATTGAACATTTTGATGAATTCTATACTATTGATCTGATTTTTTGTACGTCATTGTTTCTTATCAAATCTAATTTATTGCTATTATGATCTTATTTTCTGATCATTTTCATGTTATATCAATTACATAACATGTCTCTAACATTCTGATGTAATTAGTCTCAAAAAATTGAATTATTGTGCAGTTGATTATCTATTTTGTAAAGTTGGTTTAGTAGTACTAACAGCTATTTATAATCTACAATTTATATTCTTATTTATACTCTCACTGAAGAAGTGGTTGAGTCTGATTTTTACTTTCAACACTTGTATTTTAATTACTTCCATTGAATAAGTGGTAGTGTGGATTCATGGTTGGATTTTCGCCTTAATAATTGTTAATATCTCCACTCTTGTTGCATAAGTGGTTGAGTTTGTAATTTCCTTTCATTCTATGGTCGGCTCACCGCCTATGTTCAGTTGTAATTATATTCCATTTTTCTAACGATCCCCAACATTGTATGCTCTCACCTCACCCACATTAGGATCTTGGTGATCAAAAGGTGAAGTTCTACTATTCTTGTTGGTTTATATTTGGAGCTAACGCTAACAATGGTGAAATTGTGCTAATATTTTCAAAAAAAACCTTAAGGGGATATTATAAAATTCCTATAGCAAGAAAAACAACAATGGGATACTCCACTCATGTCGATAAAATTTAGTTACAAACATATTCTCTTGGGGAATTGAACAACATATCTTGAGGACAAGACATAATTTTAAAAGGGGGATGATATTAGCAAAGTATAGGTCAAACCCAAAAGCTATCGCATAGGACTTGTGGAACCTAAAGTCAGCATTGAAAACCAAGGAAAAGGTACTCTATAAGGGTCATGCCTCTCTAGGAGATAAAGCATAAATTTATGTACATGTAATAGATATAGGATATACCATATCAATATGTGATAAGAATGAAGAGATAAGATAGAAGATAATAAAGAGTGTAGACTAAGACCTATCATTATATCTGTCAAATGAATATTTATACGGAGTTATAAGGATTTGATTAGTATATGTGTTATGAATGAATGTGGTTCTTATTTAAGTTATATATGGAATGCATTTAGATATAGTTTTTCCTTCTATAATTACTCTTTTCTCTCACTATATCCTCTAGGGTATAAATAGAATACATAAGAGATATTAGGGTACAAATCTTTAGACTGTAATTACCCATTTCCTCTTGCCAATAGTAAACATATTTACACATAATGCAACAAGTGAGAAGAGGTAAAAAATAATAATTTTAATTAATCTAGATGCATGGAGCTTGTTTACAATGGTAAAGTTGTAAAGTATGAAAGTCTCTAAAAGAAAAAGGAAAAAGAAAAACCCTTACAAAATAAGCACGAAGTGATTTTAAATCTTCAAAAGAGGTGTAGGGGAAGGAGAGCACATGGCACAGGATGAAACCCTAATGCAACCCTACCAATGAGTTGTAAGTGTGCACAAAATCCAAATTTGTAGGAGTAAAAATATTCCTCACACCCTTGTTATATTGATGAATCCATAAATTAGAGTGTAGAAACCCCCATGAAATCTATTGAAAAATCATGGCTAGGGATGGCCCTCTAACAAAGAGGGGTCTACAATCTAATAAATGAAGTGCGGGAACCATTTTCCCCTTAGAATCCATAAAAAATACCTTTAAAGGTATTTATGGAGCTCCACAGGTTTAGCCATGATAATTACAAAATTTTCTACAACATTAATGACATTTTCTAGGTTGAAGAAACTCCAACATGCAACAAAGTTGAGAAAAAGTTTTGATTGGAACCTAGAGCTTGGAACTTGGTATTGGAAGAACTACAATAGTGGGTATTAATCCTAGGAGAGAAATGGGAACCTATGGGTAAAAAGAAGGAAAATTGTATCTAACATGCATCAAGTCCAAGAGGGAACTTTGAACTAGTGTTGGAATGGAATTGATGGGGATAAGAGTTGGACAAGACCAAGGAAATTGAACCAAGGTCTGTATCAAGTCTTGGGTTTTGGTTGGAACATGGAACTAGGTGGGAGGTGGGAGCAGGAAGGAACCTGCAACCTAAAACATAGGTTCTAGGTTTTGATTGGGACCCATGGCTCGATAGAGAACTTAGGTAAATGCAAGGAATAGGAGTGGGGAGGAACTTGGAACCCAAGATCTGGGTTCCAAGTTGTGGGTTCATGGTTTGATAGGGAACTAGGGAAAGACTTAGCTAGGTGTAGGATCAAGGAGGGACCATGGACTTGTAACTTTGGCTCCAAGTTCCAGTTGGGGCCTATTGCTCACTATGAACCTAAGGAAGACTACACTCCAAACTTAGCCATTTTGGGATTTTTTTGTAAATGGGTAAATTAACTGAAGCCTATCAAAGGGTAAACAAAACCACCAAAGGCACACTTAAGCATGAAAACCCCTATTTATATTTCTCATATTGGTTATAAATAATGAGAAATATAAGGGGGCACAAAATGACAACACTTTAACCATAAAAGGTAGTACCCACAACTTCTCCCTCTTTTAATTTTCTTGATATTCTTTACCAATCCATCATGGTTCACAAACTATTCTCATCTTCCTAGATCCAATACCTTTACTTATCCCTAAACCATGCATAAACATGTCTTCATCTAACCACTTTCCGCTAGGCCTTCTCTTCTTTCTCCTCCTTCTCCTTATCAAAATCATCCCACCATATAATCCCATTAAAATGATCCCCTCCATATTTTTCTATAAAAATATTCATGAACTCTATTGGAATTATATCCTCTATTATGTCTTCCTTGTGAAAATTTCTCATCATAATTATAGTCACCCTATCTTTGTGTCTTTTATGAGACACCTTTGTATGGTATCCATACTTCTACATTTTTTGCATCACTATTCTTAACACTTATTGTGTCATTTTTAACACCCCTTGGTATCTTAAGCACCACCCTCTCCATATCCTTTTCTATTGTTTTCAATTCCTCACAATTTTCATGGACCTCCCTCATCTACCACTCTACTAGCATGCACCCTACCTCAAAAAATTGGACTAAAATCATCACCATTGGCTCTTCAACTACTCTTCTACTTCAATATAATTTAGGCTAATTTATTATTTGTTCATTTACAGGTGCAGAAAAGGTGGAGGTGACTCACAACAACCTAATATGATTAGACACAATTAGGGTATTCACTCTTTCAATTGTTTTCATTTCTATTAGACATCAACTCACCCTCAAAGGCTTCTAGCCTTTCAATATTTAAAATTGAACATAAACCCCTTACAAGACCTCAAAACTCCAAACCCTATGAACCTAAGACACCCTTTAGCATACCCTACAACATATCAAAAGATTCCATAAGGTCCCTTTGCAACAATTATGAGAACCAATACAACACCCCTGCCTTTAGGCACCAAAATAGCCCATTTTACAAAGGAGACATCTCCTAAACATCTATTATTCACACGAACTCATTGGATAGTCATTTTTTATGTGCCAAAACACCAAATTCCATGATTTGTCTCTAGATCTAAGGCTTCTTCAACACTAATCCCACAAACCCTCCATTCTCATGCAAATACCAAGGGTTTATACTAAATCATGACTCACTCGATTCTTAGACCCAACCAAAGAATCAAACACCTTTAATTTACCCTACACAAGGTTAAAAAATACTCACAAAGACAGTACTAGTGAGAAATCACCAAAACCCTTCACTTAGCCACCAATTTCACAAGGAAAAATGTCATTTACAGCCCTAGGCTTCACCTCCAAGCCACCAAAACGCTTTATTATGACTCTAAACACAAATGAACATCTAAACTAACATATTAAATGTCATTCCTCTGAGTTACATCACACAACAATAGGAGGAATGGCTTTACATCAAATTAAAATTCAAACTCAGACCTTGCTGGCCTATTACAGACAGTCCTAGAATTTGAATGAGATCTTCCCCCTAAAATTAAAATAATACCCTCAATCCAATGGGAAAATAATATTAATACATGATACCACAATGTTACATGAGTTTCAGATCATAAAATGCCTGTACGGGCTTGTGCTCAGCAAGTTATGATTGGAAAACGCGGAATTTTTGATGGAAATCACCTTATATTGCTTGGATTTTGTTACAAAAGTCTTCAATCCCCCTCACTCGAGCCATTGGAAGGCCTCTTATACATTTTGAACCCATAAACCACCCCTTAATCAACTACAACTATCCCACTAACCTTAATGACCTTCATTTCCCACAAAATTGCAATAATGGCAACACTTTAAATGACAACATTACATTGTTTTGTAATTTTTCCTTCCTAGGTACTCATGGCCACAAAAATCACTCTAATGACTTCATTTCAACCTTATTACACCTTCAAGACCTTACTCTTTCATATCCCTTTACAAATGCTCGAATTTGCCTCCAAAGGTTACAAGATCAACCTTGACAAATTTTAACATAAGAATGCCTTTCTTTGCAATTTTTGACATCTAAACCCATTTGACTCAAAAACCAACTCCCCTACATGGCGAATGGTCTTACGAGACCTTTATTAACATAAACAAACTTTAAATACCCCCCTAGACTCAACCTATCAACATCTTGTCACATTTTACCAAATCAAATTAGGCATTAAGGGAGCATGTGCTCCTACACCATTTACCTCCCCTTTAGTGGATCTAACACTTTGTGTAGGGTGATCCCACAATATTGGTTTACAATTTTTGGCCAAACAGGACACTGAACTAATTTTTTCTAACTAGATCTTCACTTCCGAGCACCTATAATGGCTAAACCGTGAGGAATTTGAAGATGATGCAAACTAGTGATTTGTGACATTTTGTCTGTAGATTCTAAATATATTTTTTTCAAAAATTTTGGAATCAGATTGCACTTCTTTTTCCATCTCCATCGAAAATTAGTTTTTTTCAGTAAACACCATTTTTAAGGAGTGATGCTCATCGTATACAACATAACTTTTTTTCCATGAAGGATAAAATTCTAATTTTTTCGAATTCAGATTTATAACTACAATATCTAGCGCTTTCATTTGGTTTCATAGTGTTTTATTGAATATTTTTTCCTTAATCAAGTTTTGAAGTCAAACCAATTACAATTCAGACATAGGCAAACCATATACAACATATTTTTTTTTGTATGTATCAAAATTCAAAAAAAAAAATTGTTGGATCAAGGACTTCAATATCTAGTGTACTAATATTTTTCAAAAAAAATGATAATCTACTATTTTTCCACATGTGCAGAACAAAGAGCTTGATTTTTGATGAAAAACCTACATTCATAAGAAATAAAAAATCAATATAATAATCAATTTAAATTTATTTAAAATTGTACTTTTTGGGAAGCTTATAATAAGGAATACATACTTACAAAAAATAAATTTTAAATCAATTCATTTGATCCCCCAAAAGGTAAATCAAAAGTGGTTTTTTATTAGCATTTTGATAGGTGTAAAGGAGACTCTGTTATAGGTATGGTTTAAAAATAGTGAGGTTCTATCCAAGGGGGTTTGATCTAAGGTGGTTTGATCAAACCCTCTTCAATTGGAATCCTTTAAATGGAATTTTCAAGGGTTAAATCATTATATTTTCTAAAAATATGTGATTTCAGCAAAAATCAAGATCTCCCAAAAATTGTAAACAAGTATTGTGGCAGCACCCTGCACAATAGATATTGTGCCTTCTCCTTTCGGTTCATCCTTGAAATTATGCATATTACCTCTTGTGAATTATCCTCCACCTCTAAGACTTATCTAAGTATCTATCTTATATATTACTAACCTATAGAACAATCTCCAACCTTATGGGATTCAAAAGTTTTAATTCCTCCTTTCTCTTCTCTTATCTCTCTCTCTTAAAGATCCTTTCTTTATTAACATTAATATGCTCATTTCCATGGGACCCTTTTCTATTACTTCTATATCTGACATTTTTCTTTGATACAATACTAATCCTTGCATGATCCCACTATCCTTCTCTATATTTCAAATTCTTCCGTCAACCACTTCATGTTATTTGATATTCACTTGGTGTAACATTTTAAACTAAAACTTGACTTCTCTTTGAATTCTTATTCTCTTATGAATTCGACACAAGCCTCAAAAAAATTAACTTGCATGATTCCTCTACTCCCTTGTACCTCTCCCATGTATGTTTGTCTTTCACCTTGTCCTTTCACATAGCACCTTTTCTTCTTATATATTTTTGGTTTGATTTTTACACTATCCTCTTCCTTGACCAGCTACTTTACTAGCTAATCTTTCTCCTTGTCCTACACCTCATGTGACATCTCCTCCCTAATTCCTTTTATAGTTTTCCAGGTATTAAATTCTTGTGTTCAAAACCTACACATTAATATTCTCGGTTAGATGGGCATCTACAACGATTTATTTGTTGCATATAACAACCTCCATATCTTCTACCATGTGAAGAATTTCTTCTTCCTACACTCTCCCTAGAATCCTCCCTAAGACAATAGTCCAATATATCTTCTCCTTTCACAAGTTCCATTTCTTTCACATCCTCTATGATGATCACTTATTACTAGAACTATGCATAGTTGATTCTCGTTTCCCTCTTCTTGTCTACTACTCCAAAGGATGAACTTGTTTTCCCTACATGATAACCCTCTTCATAAAATACCTCTTGTAACCTCTCCCAACATGTTTGACTACCTCCAATATATGATTCTTTTAATATCTTTCATGACTTCACCTCATATATTAGGTCCTCTTAATTTGAGCTTCAAACCCTTTATCATCCTCTACATGTTATTTCATTTCCTCATGTACTCTCTATGACACACATTCACCTCTATAACATCCTTGACTACCCATGATTATACTATCATTTCCATAATTCCATATGAGGACCATCTTTAACTTGTAATCCCACAATAATGAGTCCCACTTTTTGGCCAAGATGGACATTTATATCAACATTTTTAATTGAATCTTCACCTTCTGAGACTTATGGTAGCTAAACCATTAAGAATTTGAAGATAATGCAAACTAGTAATTTGTAGCAATTTATGTGTAGATTCTAAATATAATTTCTATTTTTTTTTTAAATAAATTGTGAATCTTTCAACATCTCTTCTAATAACTAGTTTTAAACAGTAAACAATATTTTTGTAGAAAGTAACATTTATGTCGTCCAACATAAAAAAAAATTCTAGAAAGGATTAAATTCTATTTTTTAAAATATAGATTCTTAACATCAATATCTAGGGAATGGATAATTTTTCATTATTTTTTATTACATTTTTTTAATTAATTTTTGAAGTCATTGTAACTATAATTTGGACATAGGTGTATGTCGTCCAACATAACTTGTTGTGCATATATCAAAATTCAATTTTCTTTTTTTTGGTGAAACAAGGACATCAATACCTATGGCAATGGTATTTTTTGATTTTTCTTACAATGGTTTACTATTTTTCCACCTTTGTAGAATGAAGAACTTGATGTTTGCTAAAAAACTATATTCAATAAAAATCAAAAACTAAATACATGATAAAATGAAAACATATCAAAACTATACTTTTGGAAATACTATAATAAGAGCTACATACTTACAAAACATAATTTCTAAATTTGAATTTATTTAATCCCTCAAAAGATAAAGATAAAGTGTTTTTTTGCCAGCATTTTGATAGGTGCAAATGAGACTCCATTGTGGGTATGTTTTATGACTAGAGGGGTTCTATCAAAGGGGGTCTTATCTAACCCTCTTCAATTAAAACCCTTTAGATGAAATCCCTCAAGGCTTAAATCACTATTTTTTCTAAAAATATGTGATTTCAGGCAAAAATCAGGATGTTCTTACAACACATTATCTTATATAACCTTATTTCTCCCACCATATAATTCTATTGTATTTATGATTCTCCCATTCTCCTCTACAATTTCTACCCAATGATCTCTTTCACTGGAAGATGCATATAGTACCTCATACCAACACTCACATTTTATAGAAGACAAAAATTTATCACCTTGATATTGAGATAAAACTAAGTGATATTCATCACCACTCCATAAACTAAACTTTTGGTTCTAATACTGTGAATGATGCAAACAAGCTGGAGGTCCCAATTAGGGGGTACCTAAACTCAAATCCAAAATAAATCACACATTAACAATAGAAGGAAAACACACACACAATGGAAATAAATGGTTTATTTTATTAACATGAAAGAAAGGTTACAAATTTATAGTGTGGGGCTCCATCCAATAAATACAATGGAGACCTTCAACTTTTACACACACACAATCCAAGTTGTAGGCTTGGATCTCTTCTCTCTAAACAACCTAGCTCTTAGCTACCAAAATTGACTATCCAACTAAATTTACAACAATTATTCTCAAATATAATTCAACTACATCTTACATTAATTCTCAAGAAACTCCTTATTCATTCTAACACTTTCTTGAGCTAGTATCCAATTTCACTCAAAATTCCTCCTACATTATGTGTATGCATTCTCTTCATTATTGTCTAGTTAGATGCACCATTACAAGTGGCATTTATCATCACATGTCCTATACTACTTTATATTCCCTTTATTTAAATATGATTCATCCTTCCAAATACATCTTTTTCATGTTCAATTACATGCATTTTTCTTAACTCCTCTTTGTGCCTTGTATATGTTTTGCCTAAACACAACCTAAAACCTTTGTTTATCCACACACAACCATACATACCATTCCTTCTCACTCATTGTGTGTGCCCCATCGAAGCCTAACACATCATCTCCAACCCTTGTGTGATGCATGTCAAATCCAAATTCTACACCAAAACTTAGTTTTGGGTTCTTATGCCCAATTAGATTTTTTCATACCATATCCATTAAAGTTATTCTTGTAGGGACAAGTGCCTTAAGATTCCAAAAAATATGACCCCAACCTTCATCGCTTACAAGCTTATAGACTCAACTAGAATGTGTTTGCATCAATTTTGTCATGCCCCAATTTTACTCTACCCAAACCAAACACAACTACAATTTTTTTCAACTTGATAAAGTCATTAAAGTTATAGAGTAAATCAATATATATGATGACATCACATTTACGATGTCATCACATCGTCTAATTTTATATTTTTCTCTAAGGGTTTTCATCTTGAGATGTTTTACAAAAATTCCTAGATATCTTAGAGTAAAGAAAATAGTCACCCTCATAAGCTAATTTGATAATGAACCACTAATGAATATCAATGTCTACCTTGTTTTCCTTAGCATAGTTATAAAAGGGAAAGTGTTGTAAGAAAATGTCTATACTATTATGAATTGGAAATGATAAATTAAATTTAAATAAATATCTTCACAAAAATAATTATGCTTGAAATAAAGGTAAATGATAATAATTTCCTTTGCCTCCCTATCACTATCAATAACACAAAAATTGATATTATTGGAACCTAAAGAATAGATTCAAGTTAAATTAATATTTACTTATTACTCTAAATAGTAATCTAGACTTAAATATAACGTCTTGCTATACTTAATTCATAGAATAATTTGATTCTACTAGCATGAAACTTTCACTTGAATATATTATTGGTTTTTTTTTTACCAACGCATTTCCTTACCCTACAATGTTCAAGAAGTTTTATAGTTTTCTTTTTATGGAGATAAATCTAGTTACTTGTTCAATTATAAGGTTAAATATAGGATCAATTATCTTCTTTAACTTTATCATTATTAAGTCAAGTATAATTAAACTTTGTAATAATTAGAAAGGGTCCAACTAAATTTCCCTAAGTATTGAGAAAAGCTTTCTTAACTGTTAAGATGTTCAATAACAATTTATTACTCAAGAGAGTTAACTAACAATATAATTATTAACTACGTAAAATTTAAATAAACTATTTATTAAAAAAATTCTTCTTTTTAGTTTGGAAGTTTTAATTTAACGACTTTAATTTCCAACTACCTTGATTTATTGCTTTTAACTTATATATTTAATTTGTCTCTCTTAAATTAATAATTCCATAACTACTAGCTAAATTAATTCTTTCATGATATTAATTTTACTTTCTTTCTTACTCTTTATTATACTTTAATATTTCTTTCAAATAGATAATTACTAAATTTACTATTTGCTAACAACTAAAAAAAATCAACTAACTCTTTCTTTTTTTCCCTCAAACTTTTTAAATAACATATACTTTTATCTATTTATCCCATACATGTAATTGTTTATTTTATTATTGAAAGCCTTTTTACCAACTTTATATTAATTCTTCAAGGAGGCCTTTGAGAAAGGATCTCTTGGCAGCAAAATCAATAAGGGTGTGATTAAGTTGATTCCAAAAGAAGGAGATAGGTCTTTAGTCAAGAACTTGAGACCCATCACTCTCTTGAATATCTCTTACAAGATCTTGGCCAAAATCCTGGCAAACAGAGTGGCCCTCGTCCTCCCTCCATAATAAACTCTACTTAGACAGGATTTATAAAAGGAAGGTATATATTGGAGAATTTGATTACTAGTTGGGAGGCATTGAATTGGACAAAGTTGACAGATCAGAAGGTTGCAATGCTACTGATTGATTTTGAAAAGGCATACGATAGGATTGAATGGGATTTTATATTTCTAATACTACAAGCTTTTGGGTTCCCTGGGACCTTTTGTCACATGGTCAAGACTCTTTTCCGAGATGCTACTGCTCAGGTTGAAATCAATGGGGTGTTCACTTAAGAGATCCCCTTGGAGAGATCTATAAGGCAAGGATTCCCTCTTGCTCCTACACTTTTTGTCATTGCATCGGATGCTCTCCACTATCTTCTGAGAGAAAATTCTTCAACTCCAAGGGTAAGGGGTATTAGGCTTTTGGATGAAAATGAACTTCTCAACCTCCAATTTGCAAATGATACTGCTATTTTGGTGCACCTGGAAGAAAGGAATTTTGCTAACCTATTGAAGAAATTGGAATTATTTTGCTTAGCCTCAGGGGCTAAGCTTGCCCCCTCTAATTCTTGGTTGTTGGGTTGGAAGGACAACCCCCCCGATTGGATCAGTGAAATTGGGTTGCAATGGGGAGGCCCTCAGAAAATTGTAAGATACCTTGGAATCCCTTTTGCGGTGGAACCAGATCTAAAAGAAATGTGGCACTGGATTCGTGAGAAGATTGAAAAGAAAATTTCCAAATGGAATAGGCAATTCCTTTCGCTAGCTGGTCGGCTCCAAATTTGTCAAAATATTCTCTCTTCTTATAGCATTTACTTTGCCTCTGTATGGTTTTTCAACTCATATCAAATCAATGATATTCAGAAAAGAATAAGAGCCTTTCTCTGGTCAGATGGTAAAGGAAAAAAGAAAAGACATGTAGTTAAATGGGAGTGGTGCACTATTGAAAAGGCTAAAGGTGGGATGGGTTTGAAAGATCTAAAATTGCAGGGCATCACCCTTGCATCAAAATGGATCTTAGGGGCCCTGGAAGGGGAGGAACCTTGGAAGGTTCTGATCTGATAGAACATAAGCAGAGTTGTTCCTAAGAGAGAAAAGGCTTGGAAAGCATTGCCTATTAATGATATCCTTGACAGTGAGGAAACTATGTCACTTGTAGGGTCCGGTGTATTTAAGACTATTTGGAAGGCCCGGGAAGTGATGAAGAATCATCTTGACAATCACCATTTCACCAATGGGTATTTGGGGACTATTCACTCTTGCATATCTATATGGTGGAACTTGAAACATAAAGGGAAACCCTTGGCTCTGCTCCAAGGCTGCTCTGCAAAAGGGTGGGTTGCCAAAGGGATCAGACACTTTAATGATATCTTAGAAAATGGGAGATTGAAAGGGTGGAATGAGTTAAATAATGAATTCAACCTTCCCCCTTCTAATTGGAGAACATACATAGTTCTTAAAGAGGCTTGTGGTTGGCTAAACTTTCCTATGATAACTAAGAATGAAACTGATCAATATAAAGAATTCCAATGGAAAAATAGATCTAATATAAAGAATACTAAAGTTAAAGAACTATATACAGCTTGTTAACAAAGCACACTGGCCTAGCTGATCATCTAAACCAAATATGGAACTTACAGTGGGATAAAGACCAAAAAATCTTAAAAAATAATTGGAACAGCCAACTAGAAGCTAAGCTTGCTTGCTTTAGATGGCTACTAACTTTATAGAAGCTTTCTTTTATGAGTAAAGCTGATGATATCTCGGTCTGTACTTTGTGTAGAGTCTCTGAGTCAATTGTTCATATCTTTTTTGATTGTTCATTTGCTAAAGAAATATGGGGAATGTTCTGTTCTAGGCAAGAAATCTGGGTTACTAATGGAAGACTGGTGCCTGAGAAGATTTTATTCAGTCATAACATCAAAATGGGGAAAACTACTAAACTATTTTGGATGTGCTTATCTTCTAGTATTTTGTGGTTAATCTGGAAAGCAAGGAATGAAGATATTTTCCAAGGGAGGAAGAGGTTGCTTATTGAGTCTTCTCAGAGACTCATCTTTTTTAATATTGCTATGCAGGTTTACATTACAGTGGCCCTTTCCAAAGACAAGTTTTGGAACTACCTACAGGACAGGAGGGTCTCCATAGCCATCATGGAGGCAAGATATGGGCACATGTGGCCCGAAGGACATCCAAATGTTGATGTGTTTCTCAGGGCTCTACAAGATTTCCGTCAGGATATGACTAGTGTTCAGTTCGAAGGGGCAGTGCAAAAGAACCAAGTAGGACCACCATCAATGGAGGAGGTGGCTACATCACAGGCTTTAATTTCTTTGAGAGGAGATCGGGAGGCAGTGTAGTCTCCCAGCTGACAGCAGTATTTCCTTTTTGCTTTACAGTTTTGTATATATATCAGTATACTTGTATATGCAAATTGTCTATATGGTGTAACTAATCCTTATGGTACAGGCATGATGGACTACTTCTCGGCTAACAAATTATCTTTTGTACTTACTCTATAAAAGGGATGGACTAAGGGATTTTCTTTTTGATACATTGTAAGGGGGATTCTTTTTGATATACACTGTAAAGGGGTTATACTCTGTAAGGGGGGATATATGCTATTGATATATGGTCCCACAGACATGATGATGGGATAAGTATCCTACGTATTTGTTTTGTATTTTCTGCTCTCTCTATGCTTAATATAAAAAAAACTTTATATTAATTCTTCCAAAATCTTTTTAAATTTAATTACATTCTTAACTTATAATCTTTTTACTAATGGACAATTTATTTTTTAGGATTTTCTTTTTTTTTAACTAGATTTGTTTCCTTATTGGAATAAAATTATTTATAGTTTCTTGATTGGAAACTTTAGTTTGAAAAAGTAATTTTTTCCAAGTTGAATATACATGAAATTTTATCCTTTCTTATCAAATTTCTAAAGAACTCATTGATTAAATCATTGACAGGTTATTCCATTATTATTATTTTTCTTTTATCCTTTCTTATCAAATTTCTAAAGAACTTTGATTAAATCATTGACAAGTTATTCCATTATTATTATTTTTCTTTTCCATAATCTATTTGTATTTGTAATCCTTCTTTAAACAAATAACTGAAATGGACTGGAATTTCTTTTTCATTTAATCACCATACTGCTCAGATGAACTTGGTTTTGTTTTTACAGGGGAATGAAATGGATGTACAGTCAACTTCCTATCCTGAAATGATGTGTCTCCAGGAATAACGTGACAATCTTTGTACTAAGTTCTACCTTTATGTTTTATTTATTTATTATTATTTCTTAAAGGCTAGAAATAATTTTCACTTCCAGATTTGCAGGCAGACCTACACTTTCAACGACCTCTAATTACTTCATACTCGGATAATTGTCTGTACTGCAATTTTATTGTATAGACCGCCTATTACAGGGTTATAGGAATAACTTTGATTGATTTTTCGTTTCATCCTAAACTTATACGACTTCTCCCACTGACAGCAATAATTTTTTTTCTAGCTTTTGATGCTTAAGACTGAACCAAGAACTCAGATTGACTGAATAGGTCCCTGTTTCCTACGCTATGTTGCACAGAGCAACCAGAAACTCTCGTCAATCTAACCCAATATATTATTTCATTAGTAGTTCATTATTTTTTTTAAAGATAGATTTACCTGATCGACATAGAAGTGTCTCCAAGCCGAACACATGGATTAACGTTTCAAAAATAATGCATCCCCACAACATCGAAATTTGGTAGGAGGTATTTGTATAACATAGCTGTGACTTAAGTTCTCTACCACTGATTAATGTGAAGATTCTTTTAATGATTCTTTCTCTTTTAAGGTTTAGGATTTACTTTCAAACCATAATGAATTTCAGATTTCAAATTATCATCCTTGTAAAACAGAATGGTAATATATTTCGATCAAAATACCATACTCATCATTTACACTAAATAAGTAATCAAAATATGCTTTTGATATCTACAGTATGTTCCTAGTAGTCACTCAAATCTTAGATAGATATTGACTAAGCAAGTATCTTAAGGATCGGTATAACAAGTATGTAACAATAACTCTACTTTTAAGGAAATTCCAATAAAGAAAGCATTCTAAACATTTTAGCAACCAAATGCACATATTTACAAGTGATGTAGACAAGTAACGTTTCAAATCCTTTATATTCCATTTATGATGGTAATGAATCATCTTCTTTTCCTATGAGATATTAAGTGCATTTCACATTCCAATCCATGCTAAGCTTGCATTTGAAGTACCTAGGATTTTTTTTCTTGTTTCTAACATTGCAATTCCATAATCAAATACTTAATTTATTTCTATTTTTTTTTTTTTTCAAGACATAAAGTTAGAAAAAGATATATCTTCACACTTTCTTTAGAATTCCCCTCAAAATAAAAGTAAAATTGTGTGTGTGCAAACAACGTGATACAATTCAATAGTACATGAAATCCCCCCTTCATGAATGCACAACTTAAATAATTATTTGGAAATCATTAGCGACATCCTTCTATCAATCCCTTTTATTAAAGTGCACAACTCTTGTAGAAGAAAATTCATAGACTTGAAGTACAAAATGCTATACCCACAAAAAGATTTATTTTCATGAAAATCCAACACAAAATCTCCTCTCTTCCCAATCATCTCTAAGAACTCCACAAGAACTTGAAAAGAACAAAAGATGGAAAAACAACAATATATCGATGGGCTCTCCTCCCATCCATAGGGTTGATTATCCAACCCACCCCCGAGCTAGGGGTTTCCACATAGCCACCAACATGACTCAACTCAACATACATGAACTTGAACCACTTCACCACAAAAATCAATAACAAAACTATCACGTTGGTTTATCCTAAAGGCAAACCATTTAGGGGGAGTGGGGTCTCAACCAAACATGGGTAAAAAAGAATATATGTAACATCAAAATCATCTCCACAATAATCTCCGCAAATCCAAAAACCAACACCTCCTCAACTCCACACCCCTTATTCCTCTGATGCACACAATAGAACATGTAAAAGGAGATACTCGTACCCATATAAAGGAAATAAGGGGTACTCATACCCCCGGTGATGGCCATCACCTAATGGGATACTCTTATCCCAACTAGAAGCCCCAATGTGAGGGAGAAATCTCCCACTCAACCCCACACATGGAGGACTAAAATCCTCTATAAGAGAGGGGGTCACCTCCCCTAAGAAAAGATACACCAAAATAAAAATGCATCACAATTACAAGACTTGACATAACAAGAATCCCAAAACAAAATTTCTCAAAACAAAACCCTCAACACAAACATTTCTTTTTTTTCAAAGATGCACAATAAAGCACTATGAATACAAGAACTACAACACAAGAGGGAAGAGTTACCTCCAATGCTTTGATCCCACTAATGGTAGACACAAAATGAAAGAGAGTCTCCTCCCACAACCTCCTCAAAGAAAGAACTCCAAATGCAAGAGAAAAATGGCATGGTAAGGTCCCCTCCTCTTCATAAGGAGGGAATTATAAAAGGGAAGGAAGAAGTTACTTCCTCCCAACTAACTCAACCACCAAAACCATTTCCCCATTACAAAGGGGACTTAAAGAGGGTCCTAAACACTTTTAAAAAGGACACAAATGATAAAAAAAAACTTCTAACCCTTATACCTAAGGCATAGGCTATTCCCTAAACATAAAATACACCTTTATACTTCTTAAAAATCTTATAAAATTCCATTTTAAATTACAAGGCTAAAATTTACACAAAACACAATGAAAAACATAATACCAACATGAAATCCTTCTAACTTAACATCAAGAATTATGGACCAAGAACTAGGACGAACATAATATAGACAAGACAAAATGTGGCTAAGTGGAAGCCTTATATCCATCGATCTTAAAACTCCTACACACTCCACAAAATGTGTCAGTACGATAGGAATATGTATACATGTACATAGTAAAAATAATAATACATTACATAACATTGACACGATCGAATAACCTACACAAAACATCATATATATATCCCATCATGATAAAGTGCATTAGTCAAAAATCACATCCAAATTAGCATAACGTACTAAAATACGGAATTCATTAACATCACATTTGAAATATAATAGATCATCATCATCATCATCATAAGTAGCATGAATATCAAGAATGTATCAAAATGAAATGTGTTAGGTACATCATCCAATATAAGAAAATACAAAACATTTCCTTCATGAGTAATCCAATTACCAATCATCGACAACGGTTGGTAACTTGATACATCATATAAACATAGTGCTATTTCTAGCAATTGCATAATCAACAAAATAACACATCTAACAATCATAGAGAAATCACAATACCCACTAACCAAGTAAAATTTTCCAGTTAACCTTATCCCAAAATCATTCAAGCAACAACCATCACTCCTAACTCGGGAATAACATCCATCATGGGGTACTTGAAATATAGACAAGAACATCAAAACATGTAGAGTCAACAAGGTCACATAGGGTAGGGTCTCACAAATTTATGCCACCTTGTTTAGTATTTTTGAAGAATTAAGCTTATGTTGTATGCCCATGCATTGGGTTTTCAATTTTTATAATTATATTGCATGAATGAATTATCTTTCATTAGACTTTCTATTTGTAATTATACCAATTTTATGAGATGAATTATATATATTATAAATCTTAACAATAGAACATTATATTAAATGATGTTTATTTACAATAATAAATCTCATAAATTAATCTTAAATATCTAATTTCTATTTTAGATAATTGAAAAACACAATCCATAATTATAATTTAAATTAAAAAATATTTTTTGAAAGGTTTTCTATTATGATTATACTCTAAATTATTTCACAACAAAATACTGAAGGGACAATACTTACCTAAGACATAACCAAAGGCTTGCTTTTAAAAAAATGCTTGTCAATGAATGTCACACATTGACCAAATATATATGCAAAATATTCTAATCCATTGCGCATTTACTAAAAGAGCTAAATTTACTACAAAGTTCTTGAATTACAAACTAGAAATGCAATTCTGCAAACATCAAAATACCTTTTGCAATACTTTTTACCATTGTGACTGAAGTTAAAATAACACTAAGCCTTTTCGAAAGGGGGTGAAAGTAAACTTGAGTTGTGTCTCACTGTCTAAGCTACATTTGTCTTTTCTATGCATGTTTTGTAGATATAATGTTTAACTTAACCTATTTTCATTTAATTTTATAAATAAATTTTAAAAAAAACCATAAAATTAAGAATACAAATTTTAAAATAACAATTTATAATAATGAAATTATCCATATTTTTGAAAATATTAATTTATCATTTCAATTTTGAAATTATTTTACTAATAAATAATAATTTATAATAATAAAATTAACAGTACATATTAAAATTAAACATACGCATTACAAGATTGTTAGGATTCTAGAAAATTAAATTGAGATTTAGCATTAATGAAGTGTAAGAGAAATTTGCAAATATCTGGACACTAAATCCTTATTTTCTTTTACCAATCTTAACTCATTTGAATTACTATCGAAAATAACAACTATTAATGATGATGTAAGAGACGACAGGTAGAGTTCAATCTGATTAAGAGCTCTCTAAGTAAATTCGATACGATCTTCCGCCTGAACACAATGTTTGAAAGAAATTGTCAGCAGGAGGACTGCTCATTATATATATACTTAAAAAATAAGTCCATGACTTACCCTTGAGAAGAGAAGCTCCTTATTACCCACTGTAATTACACCGTACTTGAATATGAAATACCAAGCAGTCTTATTCCGACGTATGAAACGCTTGAACTGTCATACTCAAAATACCAGATGAAACAAAGTTAAGTAACATTTTTAAATTAAAAAAAAATTGAAAAGTTGTGATCTGACTAAAACATTTATGAGTTTAGACCGCTTAAAAAATCAGTAAAGTAATTATGAAACAGAAGAGGTTGTCAATAGTGGTGTCATGTAATGATTAAGTAGTTGTGTTGTTCTTGTCATCAAGATTCAAAATCCACTGGAATGTTATGGTTAAATGTTTAAACTGAAGACGAAATTCTTGTATGTGACCTCACGGGTTCACAACTCTAAATCAAAAACATTTATTAAAAAATTAAAAAAATATGAAATAAAAGAGGCATCTGAATAGATCATGAATAATGATGGAAGCCTTTGAATGAATGGAGGTTACAGTGATGAGAGTTAAAAGACTTTGGTTCACAAAACCCATCAAATATTGATTCCTTTGTATAGAGGAAATAAAAAGTAAAAATTATCAAACAGGAGGAGGAAAACAAACTCACTAGACTATATAGAGCAGCTACTGCATTCAAAAAATGCATTGCATCAACTTCCGTCCACATATCAGAGAATGTTGTTTCTCCTCTGTCATCATTCATTGAAAGGTTTTGTCTTGAGCTCTTCATATTGTTGATCAGTTATTTCATCTGCATCTGCCACTCTATCATCATCATCATCTTGTTCTTCATCCAAATCTTCAAGTATTTCTTGTTCCAAACTGGGATGGAGTTCATCATCTCCAATTGCTAGTTGAGAAGGCCATGGTTCATCAACTCACAAACTTCAATAGCAAGTATCTAAAATAATACTAAAGAAAATGCAGTGGTACAATTTCTTTTGGATCACTATTCCTTTGGGCAACTGAGACCTAAAAAAGTTACAGATTATACCTTGGGTGGATTCAGTGATGATGGGAATAGTGGGCATTGTGGGTGGTACAAAGACAGAGTGAGTATTGTTCCATCTGTTTGATGGGGCTTCTGTGCCACTTTCTTCTTCCTCACCAGATCCAATCTCTTCAAGGTTGTCATCAACTACTGGTTCTATTGTTTCATGTGGAGGTTTTTGATTCCTCAATAGTGCCAATTCTTCCTTCCATTTCTGTAATAATCATGTCCATTCAGGATTGTACAAGAGAAGAAAAGAATGAAGAGAAAGAGGGTAGAAAAGATAACCTCTTTTATGAAATAGAGATCTGGCAACTTCATTGTGGAGGAGCCATGCCTGATGAGCTCACTCTGTCTCTCCATCACTTTCCTAATCACTCGACGATAAAATTTATCATCTGCCAAAGACATTATCTCTCTGTTGATTGATATTGAGCGCCCACCAATAGGATACAAATAAGTCGGCCAATTTTTATATATATAGAGAGAAGATATGAGCAAGCGGAGTGTAGTATTCTGATTAGTTGCGTTCCATGACTTTCAAACTACCTCTAAGATTTGTAATTTGAATGAGCGAGACAATAAAACTTCATTTTTGAGTTTTGAATATACATATTACTTTATAAATTTTCCAATATAATTAGCTCATAGACTTTTAAATATTACAATAATATAAAAATATATAAATAGAATTTATCAGTTTTTTTTCCCTTTTTAAACCACCAATGGCTACTACATAGTTTTATTAAGTGGAAACGAAATTTAGAAGCCTCCTTTTCACACTGCTGCCTAGCATAAATGTGTGTTAATAGGCTTTTCAAAATTGAAACTAAGATTTTAGATGGGGATTTAAATAAGATATTTTTTTGTTTTTCTTATTTGAAGATTTTGTTATTAAATTTTTAATTATATTATTACTATGTTGGAGTTCATAAGTATAATTTGACAAATTGTATCTTGTGTATATTTTATATCAATTAATGATTTTATATAATCTATATTTAAATAAAGTTAAAATAATTGAAACACAAATCAATTTTAAATTGTAATCATTAATTCTTATAAACTTCTAATAATCATATCTTCTTCCATTTGTTCCAATTCAATGAGCAATGAATAGATTTATATATATGTTGATTATATATCAAAAAAATTATTATTATGTATAGTAAAAACTAAAACACAGCATATATTTGAAAAAAAAAAATCGCATAAAATTAAATATAAATATAAATATTAACTCTAAACATTGCTTAGATATATTAAAAAATGATATTCATATAAAAAAATAAAATAACTTATATGAAGTAAAAGTTAAAATAAATTTATTTTCATTTATTATTTTATAACTTGAAAATATTTGAATAGTCAATGGGCCCTTGGTCTACTGGTGAAGTTGAAAGGTTCTAAATGAGCCCACCAGGGATCAAGTCTCACTAGTGCAAGGCTCCGACACCGAAAAAGGGATGAGGTCGGGATCGTGCCCTGGGCGAATTTGGCGGAATGGATACCCCTCAGTCCTTGGCCCTTAGCCAAAGAGGTTCAGCCCAAGAAGGCTCGTGCTCCCGTATCGGGTAGCAAAAAAGAATTTGTGGATGACCTCCATCAAAAAAATATATATATTTGAATAAAAATTAAAATAAATCATTATTGATTTTGAATCTCTTGAAAAAAAATGCATGATATATTATATTATTAAAAAAATAAGTAGTTATTAGACTCTATACTTAAATTTGAGCTTCTTGGTTGTTTCGATTGTGAGAGTCATGGTGGCTCTATAAGGCGCGTGCTAGGGTTATCCCTTAGCCACGTCGCCTCTCTTGTTTTATGGTTGTTTTAAAGTGGCATGGGGTGTTGTTGTTGGGTGAGGGGATTCACAATTTTTTTGTGGAAAAGGGGGGTCTTTTGCTCCCGTCGGTGGCCTTTTTGTCTCTGGGTGGTGGTGTGTAGTGTGAAGCAGGTAGTGGGGATTGGTGTAGAGGCGGTGTGTCAATTTTTGGAGGTTGTTTGGTGGGGACGGGTTGTGGTGTGTGTTGCATTTTGTCCTTTTTTTTGTCTTGCTTGTAGTCTTAATGGCAGCGACTGCGGATCTAGGTGGATGTGGGAATTTTTCCTTTTTTGAAGTCTTGAAAGGGTTGTATCACCTAAAGCAGTTAATTTCTTAAGAAGAACTTTAAATGAAGGGGGTTCATCTCATTTTGAGGGTCCTCAGGCGACGATGGTAAATGGCTACCTTGAGAGGAGTAAGTCTCATTCGATTTTGATTATTCAATCAAATTCAATTGTTGAAGATGCCAATTATCTGAGTAACCATTTGTTAATTAGTAAATTTATGGGGATTTGGGTTTCTTTCCCCTTCCTAGAGTCATGGGCTCATCGGACTTGAAACCCGAACGGATATATAGAGGTCATGCAAGCAGCCAATAATTATTTTTTGATGCTTTTTTCTTGCATGTCAAATCAAAACAAGGCTTTCAAGGGAGGGCCTTATTTTTATAATCAAGTGAGGTTGTTTATTAAACCATGGCATATTGGCTTTAATATAGTGGAAGAGCTACCATCAAGAGTTCTGGTGTGGGTGAGACTTCCTTGGTTACCGCTGGAATTTTGGAGGAACAATATCCTACACATGATTACTCTATTGCTTAGCAAATGAGTGGGCCCTTCTCAACATACTTTGGATAAGAAGGTAATCTCATATGCCTGAATTTGTATTGAAATTGATTTAAATAATTCATTTCCAAATCCAATGGAAATTCAGGTTGGGTCCACTTCATGGATTCAACTACTTGATTATGAAGCTCTCTCATTCTATTGTCACATTTATCACAAGTATGGACATTTGCAAAGGAAATTTCCAAAACTAAGTTCTTCAAGGTTGTTTGCTAGTGGAGCCTCAACCAAGTTTCCTTCTCACCCTCCTCCTTCGATATAGACAAAGGGAAAGCCCCTATGTCTGAGGAGGAAATAGATAAGGATGGTTTTACCTCTATTTAGACTTGCAACAAAGGGAGAGGCTTAAAGATAACTCTCAAGGATAGACAAGAAGATGTATCTTATAACTAGTTTGAGCCTCTGGAAGATAGTACTCTTCTAGAGGAAAATCCTGATAGGTTGCTCTCCATGATGGATAATTTAGGGGTGGAATTGATGGATTCCAAGATGGGTGTCAGTATTAATAACTTGGTGGCTAAGAGGATCAAGTCACAAATAGATATAGATCAGGGTCAGGAAATCCCAGTAGAGGTGCCTCCTCCTAATAGAAATGAAGGGGGGGGAAATTTAGTTTTAGCTCTACTTGGGTTGATGCCAGAGTTAGTGGTTCAAGATATAGGGAAAGACAATAAAGTTGTGTCTTCTTTGAGTTGCAACAAAAGCACTTTAAAAAGGGGGGCTCTGAGAAGCCTTCCAATCTAGGAAGAAGGATCAAGATAAAATCAAAATAATGGGGGATAATTTGATGGAGTTAGGTTCAGTCAAGACTATTGACTCCCACTTTGTTAGCTCTCATAAATGATTTCTCTATACTAGAATGCAAGGGGGTTGAATAGAATCCATAACCAAAAGGTTGTTCAAGAATTAATTAAGGTTCATTCTTATGATGTTTTGTTCATTCAATAATCTAATTTTCCATTGGAAGGTATGCTCAAGGTGGCTTTTAAGGTATGGTGGAGAGGTTAGTGTCATTGCATTGGGGCTCAAGGTAGTGCTGGAAAAATTTCCTATCTTTGGGACTTGCGCAAGATCTCTCCTTTTTGGTGGATTTTGAGAAGATACTCTTTATCCATGTTTACCTTGATTTTCTAATCTAATGAAATTTTCTTGTGCTCTAATATTTATGCTCTGAGTGATCTACATGGTAAGGGTCATCTTTGGTCCCACATAGCCTGTATGTGTGATCCCTAGTTCCTTTATACCCTTGGCTTTTGGTTGGGGATTTTAATGTTACTACCAATTTGGAGGAAAATAAGGGGGAATTGATAGGTTGGAGCCTTCCTCTTTGTTCTTTAGAGATAACGTCAAGCCTTAATTTGATAGATATAAAGCCAGAAAATGGTATGTTCACCTGAAATGATAAGAGATGTGGAGAAGGCTATATCATTGAGAGTTTTGATTACTTTTTTATTTTTAGTTTTTTGATTAGTAGTAATTGGATTACTAGCTCAAATATTTTAGATTGGAGAGGTGCAAACCATTGGCCTATCAAATTATCTATGCAGAGGAGGGGTGCCTCAAAGAACCCTTCATTTAAATTTTAACTCATGTGGTTGCATGAGTCATCTCTACATAACCTAATGAGGGAGTGGTGGAATGAAGATATGTCTAATCATGGTACAACTATGTATGTATTTTTTTCAAGAGACTCCAATATGTGAAATATCAGCTTAAGAAATAGAATAGGCAAAGCTTTGGGAATATTTTTATGGTAAAGTCATCTGCCCAAAACCACTTGGATTCTACCACTAGATAGAATAGGGATCAAGGGCCTACCAAGGACTCCCTTAGAAGAGAAGTAGATGCCCTGAAGAAACTAAGTGAATGAGAACTAGACTTTTTTGAAACAAAATTCTAGGATTGATTGGTTGGAGGAGGGTGATGGTCCACCTAAATACTACCTTTTTCTTCAACTTGGTCAAAGCCAGAAGACATGGTAATTTGGTTTCTTCTTTATTTTCCTCCCAAGGACAACAATTATCCTCATTTAGGGTTATTTCTCAAGAGGTTATCTAATATTTCTCTTCATTATTCAAAGAGGACTCTCCAACTGCGTGGATGGAAGAGAATCTCATTTTGGAGTGTATTCCCTTGGTTGTGCCTAATGAGGCAAATGAGGCACTTATGGGCCCCATTCTGTAGGAGGAAGTGGAAGAGGTTATTTTCAAGATGAAAAAAGGAAAATCCCCTAGACCTAATGGCTTCTCGATAGAATTCTTCTAGGAATTTTAGGAGATTATCAAGTTTGATCTGTTGGATGTTGTCCAAGAATCTCAAAAGCAACAAGTATTTGTTGAGGGCCATGAATGCTACCTTCCTTGATCTTATCCCTAAGAGGGAGTGAGTGAATTGCCCTGTGTAATGTGGTCTATAAGATTATTTCTAAGATTATTGCGGAAAGACTTAAACCATGGCTCAACAATGTTATCTCAGAAGAATAGGGAGGTTTTATGAAAGGTAGGAAAATTTTGGATGGAGTGGTTATAACGATTGAGGCTATCCACTCTATGAATCTCTCCAAGGAAAAGGCCATGTTTTTCAAGTTGATATGACTAAAGCTTACATGATGGGGTTAAATGGGCTTTCCTCTGGAAAGTGCTCATTGCCTTTGGGTTTGGAGAAGGTTGGATTACTTTGGTGATGAGTTTTGTTATGTCAACTTCCTACTCAGTCTTGCTTAATGGTGAGCCTACTGCTCTCTTTAATGCTTCTCGGGATCTTTGATAGGGAAACCCATTGTCACTATATCTATTTATTATTATGGCTAAGGGCTTGGGGATAATTTTGAAATCCCACATGAGATAGGCCTTGATTCAAGGATGGCATTGGGATGATGACTTGCTTACTCAGTCTCATTTGTAGTTCATGGATGATACTGCTCTTTTGGGTGTTACCAAAGTCAACAAAGCGACTAACTTTAGGCATGCTTTGGATATCTACCTTGTTGCTTCAAGCCAAAGAATTAATGAGGCTAAGTCCTCCATTTTCTTCTCTGATACTCCCCTTGCTACTTAGCTAATAATTGCTCATATATTGAGATTTTAGATCGGTACGATTCCCTTTGTGTACTTAGTTATTCCCCTCTTTGTTAGTCCCTTGCCAAGGGGAACCTGGAAAAGTGTTTTGGACAAGTTTTGTGAGCGGGTCAACCATTGGACTTATAGATGGTTGTCCTATGTGGGGAGAGTTATGCTATTTAAATTAGTGGTTCAAGCTCTTCCCCTAGATATAGGTGCATGGTGCAACTGGCTCTAGTTAGTTTTATTAAGGAGTTGGATGCTTTGAATAGGTAATTATTATGGGCTAGTAGCCTTTCCTCCTTGAAGTGGAGCTTGGTTAAGTGGGAGAGAATTTGTAGACTGAAATAGTTGGGGGGCATGGGCTTACGATAAGCTACCCTCAATGGCCAGGCTTTGGTTGTCAAGCTTTATTGGTGGTGGTGTACTAATCAAGATCAAGCATGGGCTTGAATCCTCTTAAAAATATCTAAAGGGAATTGATAGGAAGGATGTGCCTAGAATCTCTTTGGTAGGTAAAATTTCTATGATATGGGACATTCTTAAAAGGGGTGCTAGCTTAATCAATTAGGGCCTATTTTGGATTTGCAATAGAGGGTCGAAGGTTCACTTCTAGTTCAACCCTTGGATTGTCGTCCCCAAATTATGACCTCACATCCACAATTACAAAATCTTTTTTACTCCTTCTTGGAGGTTGGCTGGTCCCATGTGGAAGAATTCAAATATGGTAAGAGTTTGGGGTAGTTGGAAGTTTCCAAGTGGAAGGATTCTGAAGCTTGATAGTTGGGGGATTTGTGGAGGATAGGGAAAAGTTATCTCTTATTTTGGCTAGTAGAGCCTATAGCTCCCTATTGAGGAATGATGTCTTGGCATGGAGTCCTAACCCTAAAGGGAGGCACTTAGTGGTTGTGGGGTACCAAGAACTAGATAGGAAAAAATATGGTAGGGAGGAGGCTCCAAGGTAGAATTTTGTGTGGAATAAATATGCATGTCCTAAATGCAACTTTTTCCTTTGGCTAGCTACTCATAACAAGTGTCTCACTTGGGATAATTTTCATAAGCGAGGGTTTTAGGGACCGTCTATGTGTATTTTTTGTGGTAGTTGTGAGGAATCTTATTTATATTTACTCATTCAGTGTACATATTCCAATTTCATTTGGAATTAGTGATGGGTGGTTTGGTGTTAGACTTTTTACCATACCTCATCTCTTGTCAAGTTTTGGAGGTCTTTCGGAAGGCTCCCTACAAAGAATTTTTGTCTCCAAGTGGCTTGGTGCATAGGGCCATCTTGCATTCTTTGGAAGATCTGGTTAGAAAGGAACTGTAGAATTTTCAAGAGAGAGGGTTTGCCTACTCTTCAAGTATGGAAGAGGGTCCTTGGTATGGTTCAAGAGACTATCTGGGCAAGATGTGAGATGGATACCCCTCTTGGGTTTGATGAGTTTGTGGTGATGAAGGAGTTGGATCTAGTTAGAGGTGACTCGAGGCAAGCTTGTTGTAAAGGGAGGAGAACTCCCAATAGGAAGATTCAATGGGAGGGCATATGGTCACCACCTCCTATCAATATCCTAAGGTTAAACACCGATGGTTCCTCTAGAGGTAATCTAAGTTTTACTGGTATTGGTGGTGTTGGCAAAGATAGTTTAGGAAATGCTCTTAAATATTCTTCTCCATTTTCCAGGGGCATGAAACTAATAATCTTATGGATTCCTTGGCTATCATTATTTCCCTCAAGAAGGGATGTGCTCTTAGATGGCGACAAATCATTTGTGAGTTAGATTCTCAAATTTTGGTCACTATGTTGAATAAGTGAAATTTAGAAGGGGTGAATTGGAAATTGGATTCAGTGGTTCAACAAGTTTAGCGGATTAGTAATTCTCTTAATTTGGTTTCTTTTATCCATATAACTAGGGATTGGAATAGTGTTATAGGTTTTTTGGCTAAATGGGCCTCTAAGGGTAAGGGTAATTAGCATGTTGATAGTTAGGAGCATCTTCCTAAAAAATATTCTCAAAGGTTGAAGATGTTGATCCGGGAGGATAATCTTGGATCTTGTGGGGTGGTTAATGGAGTCTAAGTGGTTTTGGTTCTTTGATTACTTGGATTTTGATGGGAAAGTTAGGCCTAGTGGGCCCCTGTGGTTTAGACTCTATGTCCTTGATTGTAATTTGGATTCTCTAATTGAATAAATTTTTACCCCCTTTTATTTAAAAAATCAATTAAAAACTAAAAACAAAAATTAAGTATTACTTAATATTAGTTTGAAATCTAAAGATTGTTTATACTCATCAACCAAAATTGGAGTCATAATTATTTTTAATTATTTAATTTATAAATATAATTTATAATATATATCAATAAATATCAAATTTATTATATCTTAAATATTTATTTATCAAATAAATTATTAAAATTATTTTTGAATAGTTCTGAAGCAAAACTAGCATACCTATCTTTAAAAAAAGCTATGAAAAATATGTTAAGAGATATCATTCTCGAGGATTTTATTTCACTTTAATAAAAAATCTAGTAGGAAATAGATGTCTAGAGAATGATATATATCTTGGCATATTTTACATATATTTTTTTCTAAAGATATGTATACTCTAGTATATTTACACTATCAAAATTATATAGTCCATAAGAATTATCCCATGAGAATAACGTAATTATCAATTCTCAATTGAATAAATTATAGTCGTGTGCATCATATCTTATTAGGGATGAATAGAAGAGCTATATTTTTCCATCCATTATATTTGTTGAACATGTGTAATGGTTCTTTCACATTCATTTCATTTTTTAATTGTATATTCATAATAATTTATTTTTTTCTTAAATATGTATTACTTTGTTCATAGATTTTCCTTCATGTGATTCTTAGGCTCAAAATAGATAGTTGATGTGAAATTCAGGTTCTCTCACACACCAAGCATACTTGAGTTCCACACCAATTGAGAGAAACAATATAAAAATCATTCATCCTATTATTTGGTTTCCATGCAATAATTTTAGTTCTATATGACTACATATTCACAATAATAGATATAAAGTATATGATCTAGTTTTGTTTCAATGTATCTAGAAGAGTGCAAACACAAGACAATATATCGAATGATGTGAAAGAATATTTTTCATCAAAATTCCAAAGACTCGTCAAAGGGTATTTAAAATATGAGGGAAAAGAAAATTATCAAAGTATTGTTATCAAATGCTTCAACTAAGTCCCACTAAAATATTTGTGGCAAGTCCTAATTATTATTTTTATCACTAAATTTCATTCAAGGCATGAGTTAATATCAATATCCCAACATTCCAAGAAAGGATCAATGCTAAGGCACAAGATGAGTAGCTCTAAGAATTAGAGTATTTTCATATTTTCAACAAGTTTTCAAATACAAAAAAAAAATCATATTTTCAACATGTTTAGATTTTTTTAAGAATCGTCTTAACAACTCTAAATATTTCCACTTTTATCATAGTAGAGTTATTTTATTTGAAAGAGAACTTTCTTAACTTATTTGCATATGTTCAAGTTCACAAAGGTGGTACATGTTCAATACCATCCTAATAAACACTATAATGATGTATACATAATGTACATTTTAATTATTGAGGATAAAATGACTAACTCTAGTGATAAGTTACATAAATGAGTTTTATGAACATTATGTACATGTTAATGTCTATGAAATATAAATTCATAAACTCTTGAAGTGCGTGTGTTCCTTTAAATAATACATACAAGTTGACATTGAATTCTTGCCATATTGGTGGAATTTAAATATCAAGGAATAATAAATATTTTTAAAAAATATTAGTCCCTCATTAATATCCTATCATAATTCACTCGTATCAAATAAATATTGTAGTAACTTGGAATTGTTCATATAGTAACAATATTATAGTGGGGAAGATTTACCTAAGCCTTAAGGGTGACTACACAATGAAAAAATCTTACCCCAAAGAAGTAAATTAGGAAAGAAATAAGTGTATCTATCACAAGATTGATATTTAGGATGAGTTAGAACATCGTGTGCAAAATAATATTCTTTCTCAAAATTCACAACTCATAATGAAGGAAGAGAAATAATTTATCTAGATGTTTCCACTTGCATGAACATCAATTCCTAGTCACCACCCACTAATTCTAAAAAATAAGGTGTTTTTTGACACATATGTTGATTTAAAATAAATTGTTTATTTTCATAATAAGCCCTACAATCCAAAAATGATATCATCATAAGAGAAGTCGTGAACCATATGGGCCTTCAAATAGAAGTGCACCCTCAACGATATTTTCTTGGATATTTTTAATAGAAATAAGAGATCAAAGTAACTTTATAATAGATAGTTGAATATTGTATCACATATGACTTGATATAGCACTAACAACATGCTACGATTCCCAATAACTGACTATATTTTCACTCTCATCACCCATCCTCTCATACCAATATTAAATAATCATAGACAAGAGATCAGCTAATTAAATTTTCAACAAAACTAAAAAGACTTGTGCATATGAATAATCCACATTTGAACTTAGTCCCACTATAACTAAATGGGTGGTCAACCCAAAAAACTACATAACTCATAGATCCTCAATAAATAAATATGCATGTCATAGATCCTCATATACAAGGTCAACTAACTAAATTTTTAATAAATAAACACAAATATACAAACCCCAAAACCCTGAATCTACAAATCTCAACCTACATATCGCATACCTTGAAATGTCTAAAACCCCTCCAACATTGTCATAGATTCATTTTTTTATCAAATTTTCTCATATAAGGGTTACACAAAACCAAGGATCTCTCACCTCCTTCAATAACCATTGCTTTGATAACACTTTTTAGAAAAAATATACAAATTTATCAAACCATTCCCACGTAACCCTATGAGAGAGAAAACATGTATACACACTTATATAGAATAATCATAATGCAAAGATCAAATTCATACCATAACATTACACAATACATAACCTAGGAAATCCCTCAAGATGGAAAAATCTAAACTCCAAAAGCATCCATGCACAATGTATTATTTAATAATAAAAACATTACAATACACTTACAAAGTCTCCATGAGTATTTCGAAAACAAAAATATCCTCCAATGCATCCTCCATTTGTGCAAGCATTCATCTACACATTCCATGTCATAATTCACATATACATTCAACAAGAGAGATCAATACAAATGACAATCCATTCAAACTAGTTGACTAGCCAACCAACCAACCTCAACCACTAAACATATGTTTTTTTTTAAATAATCAAGCTCACACAAAACAACCAAGTGGTAAGGTAAAATCATGTGCCACAAATCCATGAGTAAACATCTACTTCCTTTGATTTGGTGAATAGTGATGAGAGGCATTTATATTCCATTTTTCTCATATTTAATTCATTTTTCCTATACTATAATTCATAACTTAGTGCTCTATTTTTATATTATATCACATGTCTTTTTACCACTATTCATTACATAAGATTAAATCAAAATAAGAAAAATTAACTATTAGATTGTATTTAATAATAATGTTGTCATTCTAGCTTGAGAAAATAATTCTTGTGGCACATTGAAGAGGGTGGAGATAACAAATTTCCTATAGCTAGTGGGTGCACTTGTCAACAAAGAAATTTTAGCTAATAAAAAAAATTAATAAATGTTTGCCATACTTTATTCCTAGGTTTGTAATATGGAATGTATATACGCCAAAAATAAAATACCATACTATTTTGTTATTATAACCATAATGGTGTGGTTTCTATATTTTTGTGAGGAATGACCATGAGCCAAAAATAATAAATGTCGAATAAAATAAACTTTATTTTGAGTTCATTTTTAGCTATAAGAGAAAAAAAAAACTCTATTTTATCAATTAAATTACTTGTAAGTTATGAGGGTATGTGTAAGGAGATGTGGGACCAAAAAAGGTCTTAAGTGGCCACTTTTTTTTAAATCAAGAAATATTGATCTTGGATGATAAATTGAAGATAGTTACGATCAAAACTTAAAGACACAACAACAACAACAAGAGTCATAGTGTTCTGAATCTATTTTTTAAACTTCTAATTTTTTTATATGATGGAAATTAATGGGTTCAAAAAGGGGGAGCACACAAAGTGCTCATATTTCAGTTAAAAAACATAACATAGAATTTGTTGTGCTCCCCCTAAAATTAACAATTTTTTAGTATTTTAAAAATCAATTCAGTGAGAAATTAGTTAACACCAGGTAGTTATGCCTAATGTTTTGCTAATTTTTAATAAATATATGATTTTTTTACTAATTTTAAATGTAAACACATCCTAAAAAAGTTCAGTGTTCTCCCCACAAATTTTACAAGAAACTAATCAAAAATAAATAAAAATTTACTATGTATAGAATAGAGTCTAATTTTAAAATATAATTTATTTGAAATTTTGATGAATGGCTAAAAAATTAAGGGTGGACCAAGCAAAAGTACAAAGTTGTGTCCCACTTGTATAAAGGAAACAACCAACATTGATCCAACTTTTAAATTTTAATCACTAAAAAGTGGCATATATGTTTTGAATTTTAAAAATGATGTAAACTAATAAAATGTGTATTTTTTAGTATATTTTATGTTTGTATTTTTTTGAAAAAATAAAAAATAATTTTAAAATAGTTTTTTTATAATTTAACACTATAATTTAGTTGTTGATAACATGCTTAAAAATGAAGGTGCATGAAATGTCAATCTTTACATTGTAAAAAAACAAATCTTTCAATTTTTTTGTGTGTATTTATAACTTGAGACTTTAGTCATGCATTGATATATATTAATTTTGATAATATATATTTTTAAATAAATATTAAAATGTGTGTATATTAAAACATAACTAATTCCATTCGACATCAACTTTCTTATTAAATATTATCTAAAATAAAATAAAAATTATACCAACTTGATATAGATTCTTTTATCTAGTGCCTCATATTTTTTTCAAACTTTTTAATATTTTTTTGTATTTTTTCTTGACATGATAATCATCCTAATATTTTTTGTTGATAACCTACTTTTAGTAAAAAAAAAATATAAAATATAAACAATGAATAAACTATTAAAAATACATACATTTTCGAAAACTACACTTATGGATCTACAAAAGGGTATTTTTATATTTAAAAAAATGTTATTTACATGAGTAGGAGTTGTTGAAACATCAATTTTTTCAAATATTTTTTTTGGTAAATTGGCCTCAAACTAGTGCTACATATGCATTTAGCCAACAATTTTAGTTGGAAAAGTTGTGGAAACATCTAACTTACCTAGAATTAATCTTACTAGATCATATGTTTGACCAAAATTGATTTTTTAGTTAGAAATACTTAAATTCACTTGTGCTAATAAGTTGGTTGAAAGAGTGACACATCTTTGTACTTTAAAATAGCCAAAAATACCATACATAGGTTTTTGACAAAAAATGGAGACACTGGCATCTCAAATTAAAGATTGAAACCTTAACATATTTGAAACATGAAAAAAATTACATGGTTAGAAAGCTAACAAAGAGCTCAATATTACTATGTCACTTTTTGACTTGATATTAAAACACATGCAAACTTGATGGGGGCATGCTCAAGATTATATCATTTTTGTATAATTTAAAAATACGTCTTTGGATGTTGAAATTTTAGACCAACCCTTTGGGTTGGAAGCCCAAGGCAAATCAACCTTAAGGTTTGGAAATTCCCAAGGTAGATAATAATGCAAGTGTGCTATAATATGCTTGTATTAATCTCTATCCTTGGTTTCCATAGTGCACTCACATTATTTTAAAGGAAAAATGATCTCTCCCTCACCTTCTCTATCTCTCTCCCACTCTCTTTCCTCTCTATCCTTCCCTCTCTCCTTCCCCCAAGCTAGATAGAATCATCTCTCTCTCTCTCTCTCTCTCTCTCTCTCTCTCTATATATATATATATATATATATATATATATATCACCTCTCTATCTCTCTCCCCTGCTACCTATCCCTTTGTCCCTCCCTCACTTGCTCTCTCTAATTCTACCTCTATCACTCTCTCAGCCTCTCTTCTCTCTCTTTATCTCCCTCTCTTCATCCCCCTCTCTCCCTCCATATATTTATCCCTCTCTTCCTCTCTCCCTATTTTATATATAGATTTTAGAGTTAGGCCTTAAGGTTTAGCATTAATGATGTATGGTTGAGGGTCTACCTACCTTTCTCTCAGCTCTCTCTCCCCTCTCCACCCCTCTCTCTATCTCCACCTCTCCCTCCCTTCATACCTACCCCTCTCTCTCCCTCCCTCTCTCTCTAAATTATTCATGGTTTAGGGTTTAGTGTATAGTGTTTAAGGTTTAAGCTTAGGTTTTAGGGTTTAGAGTGGCACCTACCTCTCTTTTTCACCTCTCTCTCTCTCCCCTCTATCTCTAAATTATTCATGGTTTATGGTTTAAGGTCTATGATGGAGTATTTAGAGATTAAATTTAGCTTTTTAGGTTTTAGTGTTAAATTATTAATGTTAGGTTTTAGGTTTTATGATGGGAGGTTTAGAGATTAAAATTATTTTTTTAGGTTTAAGTGTCAAATTATTAATGTTAGGTTTTAGATTTCAGAAAATAATGTTTAGGGATTAGGGTTTATGATGCAAGGTTTAGAGTTTTTTTTAGTTTTTAGGTTTTAGTGTAGCATACTTCATATCTATTGATTCCTTATGGCAAAAATCTTAGAAAAATGTTGTAGGTGCTTGTACTCCCTCATTTATATCTTTTATTTGATTCACTAAGGTTATTCCAAAGGAAAATTGAAGATAAATTAAATATTGCACTTCAATCCCTTAATTAACAAAACAACTAAAATGATTATGACACAAGCTTTCTGATAAGGGTTGATTGTCTTCATGCATCATGGGGCATGAAGTATATTTTATATTTGATGTGTTTTGAGTTAAAAATGATTATTCCAAAATATCTATTTGGGTGAGTAAATGCTAGGGAAGGCCTATATTCATTCTCTAAGACACCTAATCATTATGGGATACACTATTATGACACAATCCTTAAGAGCCCTAAGTGTAAAAAATTTCAAACTATGATGAACTGGTTCTCAAAATACATGAAATTAGGAACATTTCATATGAATTTACTAAGTCACATAAGGTCCCTACACAATAACCTCTCTCAATTTTTTGAATCTCCAATCCATTTGATCTTGGCCAGTATTTTTTAAAAGTTGCAAAAACTGTTAAGTGTTTAGTAAAAACTTATTGAGAGCCATACTTTTCATTTCATGCATTGTGAAAAATTGGTTGTTCCAACACATTTGGGTGGGTGGTTAAATGGTAGAGAATTCCTTTTTTTATCCCCCAAGACACCTATTTTTTTGGGCTACACTATTCCAACACAATCTCTTAAGAGATCTAAGTGTGAAAATATATTGAACTATGATAGACTAGTTCTCAAAAAATATGGCACCTAAAAACATTCTATCTAAACCTACTAGGTTGTGTAGGGTCTCTCCACAATGACCTCTCTCAATTTTTTAAATCTCCAATCCATTTGACTGTGGCGACAATTTTTCAAATGTTGCAAAAAGTTAGTTGTGTTCAGCGAAAAGTTGGGGGCAAGCATAATCTTTGTTTCATGCATAATGGGGCTAAATAAATAGTTCCAAAACATAAAAAATGGGTAGGTAAACACTAGGTAAAATGTTTTTTTCACCTCATTTATACCGATCATTTTGGGCTACATTATTTTGATGCAATCTCTTAAGAGCCTTAAGTGTGAAAACAATTCAAACTATGATGGACTAGTTCTCAAAATCCATGGCATCTACAATATTTTGTCTGAAAATATTAGGTCATTTAGGTTCCCTCCATAATAATATCTCTCATTTTTTTAAATCTCCAACCATTTGACTACGGAGAACTTTTTTCAAATGTTGCAAAAAGTGCCAATTACATTCAATATAAAGTTGTAGGCAAGCATAATTTTCATTTGTACATCATTGGGCCGAATAGACAACACCAATATGTTTAAGTGGGTAGTTCAACACTAGTAAAGTTCATGTTGCACACCCCATTTGTCCTGAACATTCTAAGCTAAACTATTCTAATGTAATATCTTAGAGTCCTAAGTGCAAAAAAAATTCAAACTATTCAATATACTAGTTCTCAAATTCGCAGAACCTAAAAAAATATTTTATAAACCTAATTGGTCATGTGGGTCCCCTCACAATATCCTCTCTTAATTTTTTAAATCTCCAATCTATTTTGACTGTGGTGACAATTTTTCAAATATTGCAATAAGTATTAGTTGTGTTTAGCAAAAAGTTGCAAGAAAACATAATTTTCATTTCATATATCATGGGGTTGAATAGACAGTGTTGACACATCTATGTGTGCAAGTGAACACTAGGAAAGGTATAGTTTCTCACCCTATTTGTCCCAATTATTTTGGGATACACTATTCTAGAGCAATCTCTTAAGAGCCTTAAGTGCAAAAATAGCCAAACTATGATGGGTTGTTTCTCATAATCTGTGGCACCTCTAAATGTTTTAATATAAACCTATAGGTTCACATAGGGTTCCTCCACAATCAACTTTCTAAGTTTTTTAAATCTCCAAGTCATTTGACCATGATGACAATGTTTTAAAAGTTTCAAAAAGCATCATTTATCTTTAGTAAAAATATTTTGAGAGGAATATTTTGTGTTTTTCATCTTGTGGGGCTAAACTGACTACGTGAACGCATTGGGTTGGGTGGGTAAACACTAGGGGAGGCCTCATTTTTCACCTCAATTTCCCCAATTGTTTCAAGCTACACTATTTTGACATAATCCCTTAAGAGCCCTAAGTGCAAAAAACTATTAATAATGACAAAATAGTTATCAAAATCTATGAAACCTACAAGAATTTTGTCTTAAATTATTGAGTCATATAAGGTCCCTCCATAATAACCTCTCTCAATTTTTTAAACCTCCAATCCATTTGATTGTGGTGATAATTTTTCAAATGTTACAAAAAGCATCAGTTGCGTTCAATAAAAAGTTACAAGCAAGCATATTTTTCCTTTTGCGTGTCGTAGGGTCAAATATACAATGCCAACATATTTGGGTGCATAGGTGAATCCTAGGAAAGGTCTTGTTTCACAACCCAATTGTCTTGATTGTTCTAGGCTACACTATTCCAATGTAATCTCTTGAGAACCCTAAGTGCAAAAAATTGTTGAACTATGACAAGTTTTTTTAGAATATTTGGAAACTAAAAATGTTTTGTCTAACCATATAGGTGCACATAGGGCCCTCTACAATATTATCTCCAAGTCATTTGACTGTGGTGAAAATGTTTTATAAGTTGTAAAAAGCATCATTTGCATTCAGTAAAAAGTTATGGGAAGGCATTTTTTGCATTCTTCATCTCATGGGGCTAAACCAGTTGTGTGAACATACCAAGGTGGATGGGTGAAAATTAGCAGAGGCCTTGTTTTGCACCCCAACTATCTCGATCATTTTGAGCTACATTTTTATGATTATTCCAACATGACAATAGACTGCTATGTGGATTGGAGCAACGATAAACTCTTGAAATTATCAAATTTATGGGTGCCCAAATAGGAAAAAGAAAAAGGAAAACCTAGATATAACTATATGGGTGTCCAAATAGGAAAAAACAAAAGGAAAACCTAAATAGTAAAGTTGCGTGACCTTGCACCTTAGAGATCTACCATGAAAGACAATAAGAACAAGGAAAAATAACAGATATCCAACTCCATTAATTGAATGAATTTGATTAATGTCAATGCTTGCATTAGTTACATAATAAAAAAAGCTCATTCTTATATAGAGTAAAGGTGAAGCTAATTAATGCATGAAGAGTGGAAGTTAACTAAATCTAATTTACTATGATAGATGGAGCTTAACTATTGTTGAACTAGCATATTAGGTGGAAGTTAACTAAAGCTTATCTAGCATGATAGGTGGAAGATAAATTTAAAAAATAAGGTAGTTGATAGGATATAACTTAAGCTAAGCTAGATAAGTGTCAATCATGTGCATAAGACATAGGCATATATTTGAATGACACAAGTACCTAAGTGTGATCAAGAAAATAGATCAGTTAAATAAATATAAATAAGAATAATACTAGCCTAGTGAATGGCACGAGCACCTAGTATAGTGTGAACACTCTAGCATTATTAGATGTTTATTCATCATATTCTATCATGGTGTATCACCTAGAGCGATCTCTTCTTGTTCTTCATTGATTTTTTTTTTTCTAGTGGTCAATCTTGGGGACTCATCCACATGCATAGTGATACTAATTCTAACGTAGTTCCTCCCTCCTTTCTTGATCTCCACAATGTCTCCAATGCTTAGCCCGTCATTTATTTCCCATGTCACACAACCTATAATAGATTTTATATTTTGACTTTATTTTTTGTCTTCTTATGTTGCATGGCATACTCATATGACTTCATATTAACCTATTGTAATTGATGTGACATCTAATTTACAATATTATCATTAAATTGGGCATACTTATGAGAGATATGCCAAGGAAAAAAATATAAATCATACATATAAGATGCCCCCACTTTTCCATTTCTAATTTAATTTGATCTACACTACGAAAAAAGTGACCAATCAAGACTTAAACTACAATAAAGTGAGCACTAAACAATATTAAAGAATAAAATAATAGGGAATTATTCAATTAAATAAATCAAAATATCTCCATTTTACTTGTGTAATTATTTAATTAATTTTTATAGAAATTATGAAGAATATTGGTAAAACATATTTCTATTAACCAAAAATCTATATAGGTAAAGCATTTGCAGGTCATTATATTTGATTGTATGTTTGCAAAGGAAATATGGAAAAAAATATTGTAATAATCTTCTAATTTGGGATCCTAATGGCAATATAGATTAAAAATACATTCTTTTTTATCTCAAGAAATTAAGAAAAGACATGCATTCTTTCTAGATTGTTCTCTCTACTAAAATTTTATGGTGCATTTGGAAAGCAAAAATGCAGAAAAATTTCAAGGATGTAAGAGGGCACTCAATAAGTCTTCAAGAAGACTTGTAGATGAAAATGTTGTCATGCAAGTTATCCTACACATGGAGCTCTCACTGGAGAAATTTGAAAGACTCTTCAAGCATGGATTTGTCATGGTGTTCAGGGAAGAAGTAAGATGCGGTCATGCTCAACATTGTAATCAGTAGGAAGCAGATGCCTTTCTAAGGGTGTTGAATGAGTTACAAGGGCTCTCAATCATGCTCCCCATTACAACTAGGCTCATAGGCCAAATGTACCTCCACCACTTACACAACAGGATGAGGAAGAAGTGAGGTCCAATGCTCAAACATTAGTTATGGATGCTAATGAGATTGAAGAGGACAGTGGAAAAAGAAACTCTTGAATTGACAGTCAAGATCCTTTTTGTATTTATAATATAAACATCTCGACTAGACTCTAAAGTTGATCTGAGCTGAAAACTCCTCTTACTAGTGATATTTTGATGGCATGTTGGGTGCATAGTTGATGTTATAGTTGCTGGTATAGTTGATGATATTTGAGCAATATGCTATGTAATATTTTGATCCCACTATATCTAATACGAAAAAATTAATCAAATCAAAATATCTCCATTTTACTTGTGTAATTATTCAATTAATTGTTTATAAAAAATATGGAGAACATCGTTAAAACATATTTCTATTAACCAAAAAGCTATATAGGCATACAATGTTCTATGTTGGTCAAAGTACAATATATGTTGTACAAGAAAGATACATAGGATTACAAAAATCCATATAGGCATATAATGTCACATATTTGGACCATAGAAAATATATGTACAAAAATATCATATACGCATACAACAAAGGACCCAAATGTAGTCACTTCCCTCTAGGTGAAGGAGAGATCATGAGTTACCTTTGAAAAGTCAAGTGGATGGAAATGCATGCAATGATGGTTGCTTTTGAATTCGTTAACTCGACCTCCTCTCAAAACTTTCTTGGAGCTCCACCTAATACAATAAAAATTATACACTAATATATAAAAAATAAATTATAGAATGATATATAACAAAATAATCACTTACCTCATACTCATAATCACTCTAAATCAGTTTTTGCCTCTCTTCATTCATAACAAGGGCATGTTCATGATATAGAGTTGTGAAGCCCTATGGCAAGCATCAAGATACAAATTAAACTACAAATGAATATTATTAAAAAAATTATTAATAGATATAAAACAAAAAATATAATATAAAATTTACCAATAGAACTCATACCTTTGTCAAAGGCATCAAAGATGATATTGTTGTGTCAACAACATACTCCATTGTGGTATGAATAATAGGAGGAGTATTGATTGATGTCAACATCTGAAAATGAAACAACATTAAGAATTTATATGGAGGTTATTTATACCCCTAACAATATTAATGGAGGATTAATAATGTAGGAGAAGGATAGTTCCATATCTGAGGGACATTTTATCATGAAGAGAATAGAATGCGAGAATTTTAGCCCAAAAAGAAAGGATAGGTATATGAGTTCAAACATTCAAAGAATTGGGTGGAATTTGAGAAGAAATTTATATGAGTAAAAGTTATGTAAGTAATTTGTTAAGTTGTAGGTAGAACAACTAAGCTGATGTAAAGGAGAAGGAATGTGTGAGAGAGAAGATTGCAAGGGAGAGAGAAGCATAAGAAAATGCAAGATAGAATTGATGATAGAGAAAAAGGCTATCAAGTTGGATTTATAGACAACAAGAAGTGTGCAAGGTAAAATACAAAGAATATGAAGGACTCATGAGTGTTTGGTGTAATGGTTCTTTCACATTCATTTCATTTTTTAATTGTATATTCATAATAATTCATTTTTTTCTTAAATATGTATTACTTTGTTCATATATTTTCCTTCATGTGATTCTTGGGCTCAAAATAGATAGTTTATGTGAAATTCAAGTTCTCTCACACACCAACCATACTTGAGTTCCACACCAATTAAGAGAAAAAATATCAAAATCATTCATCCTATTATTTTCTTTTCATGCAATAAGTTTAGTTTTATATGACTGCTTATTCACAATAATAGATATAAAGTATATGATCTAGTTTTGTTTCAATGTATCTAGAAGAGTGCAAACACAAGACAATATATTAAATGATGTGAAGAAATATTTTTCATCAAAATTCCAAAGACTCGTCAAAGGATATTTAAAAGATAATGGAAAAGAAAATTATCAAAGTATTGTTATCAAATGCTTCAACTAGGTCCCACTAAAATATTTGTGGCAAGTCCTAATTATTATTTTTATCACTATATTTCATTCAAGGTATGAGTTAATATCAACAACCCAACATTCCAAGAAAGGATCAATGCCAAGGCACAATATGAGCAACTCTAAGAATTAGAGTATTTTCATATTTTCAACAAGTTTTTAAATAATAAAAAATCACATTTTCAACATGTTTAGATTTTTTTTAAGAATCATCTTAATAACTCTAAAGATTTCCGCTTTTATCATAGTAGAGTTATTTTATTTGAAAGAGGAATTTCTTAACTTATTTACATATGTTCAAGTTCACAAAGGTGGTACATGTTCAATACCATCCTAATAAACACTATAATGATGTGTACATATGAATATTTCAATTATTGAGGATAAAATGACTAAATGGTGATAAGTTACATAAATGAGTTTTATGAACATTATGTACATGTTAATGTCTATGAAATACTTCAAAAATTCTTGAAGTGCACGTGTTCCTTTAAATAATACATACAAGTTGTTGTTGAATTCTTGTCATGTTGTGGGGATATAAATATCAAGGAATAATTAATATTTTAAAAAAATCCGTAGTCACTCATTAATCTCCTATCATAATCACTCATTTAAGATAAATATTGTAGTAACTTGGAATTATTCATATAGTAGCAATATTGTAGTAGGAAATATTTACCTAAGCCTTAAGGGTGACTACACAATGAAAAAATCTTCCCCCAAAGAAGTAAATTAGGAAAGAAATAAGTGTATCTATCACAAGATTGATATTTATGATGAGTGAGAACATCATGTGCAAAATAATCTTCTTTCTCAAAATTCACAACTCATAATGAAGGAAGAGAAATAATTTATCTAGATGTTTCAACTTGCATGAACATCAATTCCTAGTCACCACCCACTAATTCTAAAAAATGTGTTTTTTGACACATATGTTGGTTTAAAATAAATTGTTTATTTTCATAATAAGCCCTACAATCCAAAAATAATATCATCATGAGAGAAGTCATGAACCATATGGACCTTCAAATAGAAGTGCACCCTCAACAATATGTGCTTGGATATTTTCAATAGAAATAAGAGATCAAAGTAACTTTATAATAGATAGTTGAATATTATATGTCACCTATGACTTGATATGGCACTAACAACATGCTACAATTCCCAATAACTGAATATATATGCACTCCCATCATCCATCCTCTCATTCCAATGAAACATACCAATATACAAATAATCATAGACAAGATCAACTAATTAAATTTTCAACAAAACTAAAAATACTTGTGCATATGAATAATCCACATTTGAGTAGTCCCACTATAACTAAATGGGTGGTCAACCCAAAAAACTATATAACTCATAGATCCTCAATAAATAAATATGCATAAGTCATAGATCCTCATATACAAGGTCAACTAACTAAATTTTTAATAAATAAACACAAATCTACAAACCCCCAAACCCTAAATCTACAAATCTCAACCTACACAACATATCTCATACCTTGAAATGTCTAAAACCCCTCCAACAATGTCATATATTCAATTTTTTATCAAATTTTCTCATTTAAGGGTTACACAAAACCAAGGATCTCTCCCCTCCTTCAATTCATTGCTTTGATACCACTTCTTAGAAAAATTATACAAATTTATCAAACCATTCCTACATAACCTTGTGAGAGAGAAAACATGTATACACACTTATAGAATAATCATAATGCAAAGATTAAATTCATACCATAAGATTACACAAGACATAACCTAGGAAAGCCCTCAAGATGGAAAAATCTAACCTCCAAAAGTATCCATGCTCAATGTATTATTCAATAATAAAATCATTACAATACACTTACAAAGTCTCCATGAGTATTTCTGAAACATCAATATCCTCCAATGCATCCTCCATTTGTGCAAGCATTTATCTACACGTCCCATGTCATGATTCACATATACACTCAACAAGAGAGATCAATACAAATGACAATCCATTCAAACTAGTTCCAACCTCAACCACTAAACATGTGCTTGTTTTTAGATAATCAAGATCGCACAAAACAACCAAGTATACACATCCTAAAAAAATTGAGTGTTCTCCCCACAAATTTTATAGGAAACTAATCAAAAAATGTTTTTTTACTATGTATAGAATAGAGTCCAGTTTTAAAATGTAATTTATTTGAAATTTTGATAAATGGCTAAAAAATGAAGGGTGGGCCAAGTAAAAGTACAAAGTTGTGTCCCACTTTTATAAAGGAAATAGCCAAGATTGATCCAACTTTTAAATTTGAATCACTAAAAAGTGGCATATATGTTTTGAATTTTCAAATGATGTAAACTAATAAAATGTGTATTTTTTAGTATATTTTATGTTTTTATTCTTTAGTATATTTTATATTTGTATTGTTTTGGAAAAATAAAATATAATTTTTAAACAATTTTTTTATAATTTGACACTATAATTTAGTTGCTAATAACATGCTAAAAAATGAAGGTGCATGAGATGTCAATCTTTATATAGTAATTTTTTTTTCTTCAATTTATTAATGTGTACTTATAACTTGAGACTTTAGTGCATTGATTTTTTTTTCTAATTTTGCTAATACATATTTTTAAATAAATATTAAATGTTTGTGTATATTCGACATCATCTTTCATATTGTATATTTATCTAAAATAAAATAAAACTTATACCATCTTGATATGGATTCTTTTATCTAGTGCATCATATTTTTTTCAAATTTTTTAATATTTTTTAGTATTTTTTACTTGACATGGTAATCAGCCTAATATTTTCTATTGATAATCTACTTTTAATAAAAATAAAATAAAAAATATAAATAATGATTAAACTATTAAAAATACATACATTTTCGAAAATTACACTTATGGATCTACAAAAAAGTATTTTTATATTTAAAAAAATGTTATTTACATGAGTAGGAGTTGTTGAAACATCAATTTTTTTAAATAATTTATTTTTGGTAAATTGGCCTCAAACTAGTGCTACATATGCATTTAGCCAACAATTTTAATTGGAAAAGTTGTGAAAACATCTAACTTACCTAGAATTAATCAAGTATTAGATCATATGTTTGACCAAAATTGATTTTTTAGTTAGAAATACTTAAATTCACTTGTGCTAATAAGTTGGTTGAAAGAGTGACACATATTTGTACTTTAAAATAGCCAAAAATACCATACATAGGTTATTGACAAAAAATGGAGACACTAGCAAAAGAAATTAAAGATTGAAACCTTAACATATTTGAAACATGAAAAAAATTACATGGTTAGAAAGCTAACAAAGAGCTCAATATTACTATGCCGCTTCTTGACTTGATATTGAAACATGTGCAAACCTAATGGGGGCATGCTCAAGATTATATCATTTTTGTATAATTTAAAAATATGTCTTTAAAAAATCTCTCTCCTACCCTCTCTCTCTCTCAACCCAATACCCTCTACCCTCAACCCTAATCCCTCAACCATTAAACCCTTAAACCTAACTAAACTCTCTACCCTAATCCCTCAACCCTTAAATCCTTCAACCCTCAACCCTCTCACTCTCTCTCAAGACTCTCCCTCCTACCCCCTCTCTCTTAGCTCTATCTCTCTCCTTCACTCACTCCCTGTATCTCTCTCCCCTCTACCCTTAACCCCTCCACCTTAACTCTCTCTCTTTCTCTCTCTCTCTCTCTCTCAACTAGTGCCCTTTTACCCTCAAGCCTTAAACCTTAGAAACCCAAATAAACTCTTTGCCTTATCCTCAGCCCTCTGCACCATCATTCCTTCAAACCCCCTTCAACCCTGACCCTAAACCTAAACCATCGACCCTCAATATCTCTCTCTCTCTCTCTCTCTCTCTCTCTCTCTCTCTCTCTCTCTCAGCCCTCTGGGTCCACCTCACCTCAACCCTGAAGCCCTCCACCCTCTCTACTCTTGGCCTTAGGCCACACTGCACCTACCCCTGACCTAGGCCCTTGCTGCCATTCTGCCCATGTCCTTAACCTCTGCCCTAGGCCTAGGCCCTCTCTCTCTCTCTCTCTCTCTCTCTCTCTCTCTCTCTCCTCTCTCTCCTCTCTCTCTCTTTGTGCTCCTGGCCTTTTGCCCTAAAGGCCTTTAGGCCTCTGCCCATGGCATGGAGCCCTGGGCCCTCGGCCTCTGCCTTGGCCAGCAAACCCTGATTTTCAGCCATGACCTTTGACCACAGACCCTTAAATCGTCTCTACCTCAGACCCTCTCTCTCTCTCCGCCTCTCCTCTCTCAACCCCCTACACCCCTCAGCCCTCTCTCTCTCTCTCCTCTCTCTTTCTCTCACTCCCCTCTCTCTCTCTCTCTGGGTCTCTCTCCCTCCTCTTTTGTCTCTCAGGTTTTCTCTCTCCCACTCACTCCTCATCTCCCTCCCTCACCCTCACCCATAACGGCTCTCTCTCTCTCTCTCAGCCCAGGACCCTCTGCCTCAGCCCTTAAATGACCTAGGTTCTACCCTAATCACTCAACCCTTCAACCCTCAACCCTCTCTCTCTCCTACCCCCTCCCTCTCTCTCAAGTTTATTTGTCTCTCTACCCTCTACCCTCTACCCTTAAACCCTAAACTCTCTACCCTTAACCCTTAAACCCTAAACCATTAAACTGTCTACCCTCTACCCTCAACCATAAACCCTCAACCCTCTCTCTTTATCTCTTTCTCCTACCCCCTCCCTCTCTCTCATGTTTGTCTCTCTCCCCTCTACCCTTAACCCTTTACCCTCTATATGTATCTCTCTCTCACTCTCTCTCAAGTCTCTCCCTCCTACACCCTCTCTCTCAAGTC
>CM021104.1:340854030-340939843 GCA_007115665.2 Sequoiadendron giganteum | reverse complement strand
AGAGAGAGAGAGAGAGAGAGAGAGAGAGAGAGAGAGAGAGAGAGACTTCAGAGGGATAGAGAGTTATGCAGTTAGGGTAAGGAGGTAGAGAGCATAAGAAAGGTAAAACCTCAACTATCCATCTACGATCATAAACTACGCACTCTCAGCATTATCAAAGTGATCAACCAAAGAGAGGAGAAGTTAGATTTTGTTCAAAGCAGGTCATTTAGCGAGCGCCAAATTTGGCATTCGCCAAATGACACATCACATTTGGTGCACACCAAACTTGGCACTCACCAAATGACCTGTTTTGGACAAGTGAATCGACAGGATTTGCCAAATTTCCTCATATTTTCATTTGTGCTCACCGTCACATTTGCACATCTTTCAATGCAAGTTTATTAAAAATCGTGATGGCATTAACCTCTCTCTTAGCTATCTAAATATATATAAAAAAAATCGTTTTGATTCAGTTAAGGTTTCGATCCATAACTTCTATTGTAAATGTCTTTATTTTTGGTCAAAAACCAACATGTGCTAGTTTTAGGATAGATTTTTACTCATTCATCGAAACATGAAACCAATTTCATTTTTTAAAACTCGACTCCATTCTACACATGATGAAAAAAAAAAAAATTCAATTAGTTTTCAAAAAAATTAGGGGGGAGCACGCTCAAATTTTAGCTTTTCAGGATGTGTACACTTTCAAAATTCATAAAATATTATATATTCATTAAAAAAATTATTTGAAAGAACGAGGATAAACTACATGTTGTTAGCTAATTTCTCACAGTTCAGATTTTTGAAATTCTAAAAAAAAAGTTAATCAAAAAGGGGGGGCCCTCAAGCGCTATGCTGTTTTTTTTTTTTTAATGAGACATTTTGGGCCCCCCCTTTTTGAGACCCTTAATCTTCATTAATTTAAAAACTAATTAGTAGCTTAGAAACTAGAATCAGAGAACTTCAACTCTTGTTCTTGTTGCATCTTGAAATTTTGAGTGTAACTATCTTCATTTTCTCATGCAAATCAAATTTTGTTGATTTCAAAAAAAAAGTGGCATCTTAAGAGCCAAAATTGTGTCACAAATCCATGCACTTACCCCCAATTGTTCTTCCACACATGGACACGCTAACCACCAAGATCTATGCCAACTAGAATATGTACTCATCTGACACCCGCCAACATCTCTACAACTTCACAAAGCCCAAAATCCAATCCATGGAGAAGTGTGGATTCTCCAAATCATATGCACAAAATTGATTAACACCTGTATTTGTCAAGCTGAACTTCTGTTACTCATAAATTTCACACCAAGAGCCAAAATGAGATGGAATTTTGGAATTAGATACTTCTATCAACCAAAAACATTATGTTGGAATTGTAGAGAAAAAACTTCACTAGCGGACCAAAGCGGACCCAAATACCAGATGCTTTGAACACAAAATCACTAGTATTAACACAGTCAATTTCCATCACAATTATCTTCACTAGATCAAACCTTCTTGCAAAATTGCCTTACATAGCTAGATCCTAAAACATGTATGAGACACCCAAACTAAATTGCACCATGATCTTCTTAGTAGGGTACAATATTGACATTAATGACAACACTGCAAAGCATAACTGTATAGCTTGTGCTTATCTCACATGCTCATGTTGCCAACAACAATATCAATGAAAAAATCCTCATTCTTCCAACACAACATTCTTGTTAAGAAGTTTCATGCCATCAAATTTTTAACAATCAACTTACATGACACTCTTACATCATTATCGCATAAGGCCATGTTTGTTATGCGATTTTATCACAATTATCTTTTTAAATATTTATTTTGTTGTTCTCACATGGATATATTTTGCACATTTTCTTAATGTCTTTCCTATGTAATGACACCTTACATGATATTTACTAAATCACAACCTAACTACATTGACTGATATGGCTAGGCTTACTAGTCAACTCACTAATTCATACAATGTACAATGAGTTGTATTTATACAATAGGTTATTAAATATAAGACTTTCATAATATGCTGATAAGTGACATGTGCATACGGTGCACTTCCCATGTGGTCAAGGTTGTGCTAATATTAGATATATGTGGTGCTAATTGGTTGACATGATCAAATGGAAAAGGTGCAACCATGTGTCAAATTTGTATGGAGTTGAACTAATCATATTTGTGTAGAAGCATATGCACCCACATGTAAGTTATGCACAATGAGAAGATGATGCATGAGATGAAAATGATTGTTGAAGCTAAAGTGTAGACTCATTTTATGCAGTGCTATTAAAGAGTGCATGTATGGCTATCTTGTATTGAGTTATGTAGAACCATTGGAATCAATGCTTGCACAAATATGAACAAACATTTTGTTATTGTGTCCCATCCATGTAGAATACATCCTGGTGTTGTGTTGTGCATGCAAGGGAAGCTTATGACACGAGACATGCTTATGTTGAGCTAAAGTGCACTTGAGAATGAGTTGCATGAAATTACATACAAATCATTCACCCTTTCTTGTAGATCAATCGTCTCCATTGTGTCCAGTGCATGATAAAGAGGCTTAGCTAATGTTGATATGAAAAAACATATATTATCTATAGTTGTGTTCATATCACTTCATCCTTTCTTGTAAAGTGGATTCCTCGTTACACTAGAAAGATATGTAGAGGTGGTAACAAAAAAATGGAATAAATTGCATGTAGGGCATGGTCTAGTGATGCATGCACCTAATGATGATTTGAGACTCGAAACAATAAAGCTTTTATGAAGCTCAAAAACTGGTGAAGATTCAAAGTAATCATACTACTACCTAAGAATTCATGAAGGCCTAGAGTGTGCTAGCATGATTACTGTTTGAATCATGACACTAACTATTCATGCTTACAAAGTTAAGTGAAACTGGTCCCTATACTCAAGTGCTAGAAAGGATAGGAAATTGTTAAACTGAAATATCCTTGATAGGTGAAGTTGGTCTCTATATGCAAGAGCTAGAACACAAATTAGTGTAGAGTGTTGGAGTGTGCACGATCCAAAAGAAAATTTCCAATTAAAGATTCGCTTATTGGCATATAAATTTATTGAAGTGTGTTATATAGGATTGCATTGAGCGATGAATTGAAAAGTGCATTAGCATGGTTGTTATATAGTGTGATGTGAATTTGGTGTAATTAGAGTAAGAACTTAACCATTAGAGTGAAATTATGGAGGCATAATTTAACTATTTAACTTCGATTTTGTTGGAAACCGACCTTATGACTAATGGATGGTCAACTTGGTGGTGCATGTGATCCAAATTAGTATATTAACTTTTTTAGGCATTCTCTAGCCTACAATTTAAAAGTATGCACATTGGATTGATGTGTTTGCCAATATTTGGCTAGGGAACCTGGGACTCTTTGAGGCTCCCTTGTGTGGGATGTTATTGACGATTGACAACTCATTAATACACAACACATTTGTTGGGCAACATTGGGATTCCTTTTGGTAAGCATAATTAGTGCTTCATCTAGTGGGAGTTAAACCTCTTAAGGTAGGAAGTTGTGGACCATTGGTGGAGTGTCATGCTATAGAGGAGTCATTTGGGGTGATATTAGAACTTAATCCCCTTGACCTTAGAGCATGTGGTAGCAACAAGCAACATTGGCGACAAGGCTAAGTCACCTCATGCAAATGGTTTTGTTCATCTAGAGATGTTGATGAAGAATCGTATTCATTTGGAGAGGTTGGTAAAAAACTATGGCTTCTTGGGAACTATTTTGCTCGGTGCTTCCTTCTTCCAAATAGTGGCATAAAGAAAAGAAGCACATTGTGGTGCCTAAAACTTGGAGAAATGCATTTGATGACATGCAACATGAGATCAAGCCTCTATGCTTTAATACTAATTATATGATTTTGGTCTAAGAATTAAAGGACAATTCCATATATAGTTAAAGTAATAGCTAAGCAAGTGGAGGCAAATTTACTTTTAGTGGAGAGTTTAAGTACTTTTCTTTTATATAATGCCATGGTTAATGTAAAGGAAAAACATGACAAAGATGTACAAAAGATTGACCTATATTCATCAAAATGCAATTAATTAAAGAGGAAAAAACATCTCAAAATCAAGGATCGAGAAGGATTAAATAATTAAAACACATTTCAATTCAAAGAGAACATAAGAAACAAATCTACATAAAGACCATTTGTACGTTTGTGACTATCATCTTCAATATTGTTCATTGTATTTGAATTGATTTACCTAAAAATTTGACCAAAAAACACAATCATTTAATGAAGTGAATAATGTCCCTACACATCACCTCAACAACTTTGAAATAACTTTTCATGTTCACATTTTGTTAGACGATTCGTGCATGACATATAACCTAGTTTATAATTTCGCACCTCTATAGGTTGTAAGATGGAATGCTTGCGATTTGTGGGCCGAGTGAGTTCTGCTGCAGACTGGAGATAGTGGTTGTTTGAGGTGCAAATGACTGTGTGACGCCATGCAGAGGCACATTTGTCAGAGATTTGGATTTCTTTGCAGGCTGGTTTGAAGATTCATGTGTTAGGGTTTGTGCTAGGAGATTCGCAGATTTTCTACAATCACAGCCGATGGTCTATTCGGTCCATTGGAGGATGTGAATCCGCGTTGGTCCAGAAATCCTATTTACATTCTCTTAAAACTCCAAGCTGCACAATCATTCTCAAATCCGGGGAATTTAATTTCGACGCTAAATAATAACTATTTACAGGATTAAATACAGAGATCTTAGTCGAGTACAGACAATGGTAGTAAATGTCAGTCATTCAGACCTTATTGCCTTCTCTCCTCGTTAAGAATAGTCATCAGACCCTTAAACTGAAATATATTTCCCTCCCATGAATCTCTAGCATCTCATACCTTATCTTATATTCTTACCTCAACATGAACCCTAGTAGCCTGCTTCAGTTTGTATTCTCCTATCTCTAAGACTTTCTCCATGAAATTCTTCCAATTCACAAAAAGTCGAATAACTCATTTTTGCATTAACAGGATTACTTGGTTCAAAGCCTTCATGCTCTTTTGCGTGTAATAAAAAGCTGTCTTAATTGTCTTAATTAATTCGAAATGACAATAGGACTCAAATAAGTATTATACAACAATTTTAAAGGAATTCAAGGAAAATGCCTCAGAAAGATCCGAAATTTATCTTTGGTTTAGAATGATTTTACTTTCATAAATTGTGTTAAAGGCATGAGAGAGGATTATGAATGTGAGTTAGGTGTCTCTTCTTTAATGGAAATAAAAGGGAAAGCGAAAATGTTAATGGTTTGGTTAAGAATTAGTTTACACTAGTTTAGATGTAAAATTAGAAGGTGTATGGTACTTGAAGCAGAGTGGGCATATATAATATGGTGTTTTTGTACTTTGAATGACACTACATTATGGAGATATTTTAAATGTGGGCTCCTTGAGTAACATGTTTGAAGAAGAAAGGACAACAAAAATTGTAGATTACATGATCAAGATCCAAAGTAGAAAATCCAAAATCCAAAAGGAAAGGGAGATCAAGGAGGCGTTTGTTGATGATTTGCTTGTTTTGGTATTTTGTGCTTTCCCATGTGATTGGTTATTCGAGGGTCCCATAGGCTAACCTTGTGGACATTATTAAAAGCCTTCAATTATTCATTCATTTGTTGAATTTTATTACTCACCGCATAGTGCAATCTTATTCCACAAATATTTATATTGTGTAATGCATTTTTCATTCATTTATTTGGTGGTAAACAACACATGCTAGAGATAGGTGTTAATGTAGGTTACACATGTCAACATGCTTGTCATGCCTAGCAGTTGAGTGGGGAGGGATGCAACGAAACCACACATAACAGTTTTCACAAGGCTTACAAATTATTGACCACATAATTAATTATTAATTAATATCCTCTTCATTTTTCTTTGTCTTCCAGATTTAATGTTTCTAGCATACTTGTCACGCCATTTTTTTCGTTAAGACATGTGCCTTTGATTCTATTTAGCGCTTTCTACAAATAATTTTATAACTTCTATTTTATCATTTTATATTCATTCCCCTATAAAGTTTATTGAATAATACTTCTCTTTTATTTTACATTCTATTTTCTTCAATCCAAATGCCATCATAATATAAGACATGTTGTTCTTATTTCCTATTTGTAAAACTAAATAAAGCTTCCTTGCTACACAATATTCAACTTAGATGCCACAACTAACAAGTGTACAAAAATCTCTTTTCTAATTTTTTTCCTTTTTTTGTAAAATTCACCTACAAGGTAGCACTTGGTTTGGGTGTACAAATAAGGATTTTTTTATAAAGATTTTATATTTGGAAAAGTTCACATGCTTATATACATCCTTATTAAATTTTCCACCTTACTTAGGTGTGACTACATTTAATCAAAAAGTCAATAACATCAAGTTGAAATTTGTAACATGCCCATTGTTCTACCCATTGTTTTTATTATGTTTTACTCACAAGTGAAAGTTTATGCTACTAACATTATGAGCAATAATTTTTTTTCCTTTTCATATGATTAAGAAAACACCCATTTGAAACATAACCATTTCAAATTTTCCCATTGCATAACAAAGAATCATTTCAATAATTCAAGTAACGATTTCACATTATATAATTTCATGCTAATATTTCTTGTTTACAATTTCTCAATAAAAATAGAGATACATGTTTACATTCATAGCTTCTATGAGCTCAATGATATATATATATAACAAAATACAATGATCTAGATGTCCCCAATATCGGTGCATACCTCCTAGATGTTTCCCATCACTGGTCCATACATACTAGGTGTCCCCAATTGGTGCTACATCCTCAAATCATGGTCGTCAACTGTATGAGGGAGAGCATCACTCAAGCACTTTTCCACTAACCATGGACTTACTACAGTCCCTCGCACATCTACCTAACTAGTAAGATGGCCCTACCCTTCAATGAAGAGATTGGTTTGGTAACCCCATAATCCTTACCTTCATAAGCATAGTGTTGTGTCATACATATCTAGAGATGTACCATACATTGGTTTCCTTGCCTAGAATGCAATCATGGATCACAATGAATTGACAATGTAAACAGTGGCTACTTACACTACTTTGATAAAAGAATTCAACACCCGAGTACTTCGAGTGAGAGTCATTTGTCCACCCACCCTTAAGCTCAATTTGGTATTGACCATTAACATAACACACATTCAATCTAAGGTGATAACATAACAAAATGTTCAACAAGGTAATTCCCTTAACCATGGATTACCCTAACCCCATGAATATCCAAGCCTATAACCAACTAATTATCTAGGTTACACCCTTTTACCATTGATTCCTCTAACCCTAGCTATAACCACACTGATCATACATGTACACATACTAGTGTCTAGCTAGGTTACCCCCTTTCCCATGGATTTCTCTAACCCAAGGAATAACCATGCTAACCTCTTAAGTTCAAAACAACAATTTCATAAAAGTACTATAAGATAGCAACATATTCCACATCATGCAATATCCATATAGACTTAATGAAATAAGTATAGTTCTAATAGCATTTAAGCCACACATACTTCACATAATATAAATATATTCCCAAATAATGGGGTTTCCCTAATTCAAGACTTTAATCAAGAACCACACAAGAATATTCCTTTCTAGAAAATAACTAAGTTCATAAAAACTAGCATATCATGCATTCCAAGATTATTCCAAACTAGGAAATAACTAAGCTCATAAGAACAAGCATACCATGCATTCCCAAAAGAAATATTTTCCAAACAAAGGCATTTATAATAAAATAACCTTTCAAGCATAAATAATAGAGGAATAGAAATCAACATGCCTAGATATAGAGTTCCAACTGATAATGTTGCTTCCCAATCTTAGCCTCCACAATCACAAATGTTACTCCTTGTACGATCAACTAAACTCCAAAATCTAGCCTCCTCTCAAGAATTCTCAACAAACTTAACTCAAACAATTTTCACTCTTTCACTTAAACTCTCACAATAATGCTTGCACAAAAAATACAACAAAATAACAACAGAGAAATTAGATTGAAAAGTGTAACAAATGATAGAGAGAGAGAACCTCTATATATACTAAAATTTGAACTTCCAAAGGCTACAAACAAGCTAACAATTATGCCACCTTCCTACTCACATGCAACAACTCAGCTAATTAAACTCTTAATTTGCAACACATGACAGTCCTCATATTTCCAATGGTTGAGTCAACTTAATTCATGAGACAACATGACTCTTTTACCGAGTCAAGGCCCAACAACACATTGTTACAGGTTTCCTATTTGGTTTGCAAGTCGACTATCCTCACAAATCTTTGCCATTTATACTTTGACCAAGTTTTATGGTTATCATATTGCTTTACCTGTACATGGTGCAGTTTCAAGACTTCTATGTTAGAGTAAAGGTTTTAACTTAATTGTGTTAATTAAGTTACCTTTATTCCCTTCTTAAGATTTCACTTTAATTTGCATAAAGTGACATTTAATAATTATATTAATTATTAAATGTTTTCCTATTAGGGTTTCTTTTAGGGTTTGCATGATCTCCTTCTTAAGGATTGATCTCATTGTATTTTTCATTAATTCCTTTTTGTTCTGATAAGATAATTTCTCCATTTTTCAGAGCTTTAAACCCTTGTTTGTTTTCTCCATCCATTTTCTTCCTTGTGAAAGGTATCCATTTGCATGCAGGTGTTCTTGGAGTCTGAAGTTGGTTTTGACAACTTCTACATGGTATCAGAGCTTTCCTGCTGCATGCCTGTTCTTGTTTGAAGAATTTGGAGCTACAAGGGTTGGATCAGACATTCACAGTTTTGGGGTTTATTTTTTTGATCTAGGGAATCACCTGCAATTTCAAAGCATTTTCAGTCCAAACGAACCTCGCCATTGGATCCGTAGAGGTCCAAAACCCCTAAATTGACTGTTCATTTGTCCATTTTGGACAAAGTTGATTTGAGGGGCAAAATTTTTTAGCCGTACGGCCGTTCGTCCGTTTGCCTAGGATTAAAAAATTAATTATTTTCTGCATTTTCATCAGAATTTTTTAAAAATAAAAATAAAAATTGTTGTCAAAGTTTTTTTTTGTTTTTTAAAAAAAGCAAAAAGCCTTTTAAATGCTTGCTCGGGCCTTGTACAAGGTACCCGCAGGTACCTACATACGTAGGCCTACGGGCCCCTTACGTACGTCGGGCGGAGTACTAACAGTCGCCGGCGGCTTTACTATTGATCGGCGGTACACAGGCTACCTGTTTTTTTTTTAGGTTTTTTTAAAAACAAAAAAAAATCAAAGTTTTTTATGATTTTTATTTAAAAAAAATCAAAGGTTTTTTTATATATAAAAAACAATTTTTTCATGTAATAAGCCCAGTTGTGCAAATGCGGCGACAGTCATTTGGCCGTCAATTTTAAGCTCGGATTTTGCTGCGACGGCCGTATGACCATCAAATTTAATCCAACATTGTATTTTTTCCCCTTTGGAGCTATTTTTTTCCAAAGGTCATAACTTGGGCATACGATATCGTTTTTTGGCAAACGAAATATCGTCGGAAAGTTGGTTCTGTCAACTTTCCATTAGTGTGGGTCTCATTGCTTCATTTTTCTGTTGGTGCATTCTACAACCAGTTCAAGTCAAAGGAGTTGTTTTCAGTCCCGAGCTTGTAACTTTTGACCTGTTTCTTCGTTTTTCACAATCTCAGCGGCGTTGGAACCATATTTTAGAGCTCTTCAGTTCCATCCATGCATTATTTCCAGATTTCACTCCAGATATATTTTATTCAGTTTTTTGTGTTTTCACACTTTGGTGAACTACCTGGACATATTTTCTCTTGGGAACTTCTCGTTTGCATGGGATGCTTCATTTTTGGTTGTTCTTCATGTATTTCCAATTTTTTGTCCTTTGAGGGCATTTTGAGCATCATTTGTAAGCAATCTTCTATGTAAACGCATTGAGATAAAGTGCCACACTATTGTACATGTATTTTGGGGATTTTGCAAATAAGGTTGTGCCATATTTTGTACTCGCATTGTTTTATAAAGTGCCATGGGGGGTTGTGTAGTGCCTTTGTTTTTGCCATCACACCTTTATCTGGTGAGTGTCCCTCCACGCCGACAGTGGATCCATATGATTCCAACCTCATGCATGTGTGCTTTGTTTTGCACACCACTTTTTCAGTTGCAGGTGCTTTTTTGTGCACTTTCAAATGTTGTTTCTTCTCCTTCATGCACTACAGGGTGTTACACACCATTTCGGTGGATCTGTCAGGCTCTCCTAGTTTAGCATTATGGGGGGGTGTTATACTATTCGTGCTAATGCTTCCTTGGCTTCGTCTTGGAAGGAATCTTCCATTTTCAGTTGATCGGTGTTTTTCAGTGATCTGTATAGGATCTAGACTAAATTGCAATTTAAATGCTTAAACTTTTACAATGCTTTACAATGATTATTTCAAGTTAATTAAAATGAAATTAACTTAAGGAAATAACATAAAGAACGTAATCAAGGTGATTATAACAAAATGAAAAGAAATGAGAGACAGAAAGAGAGAAAGAGAGAAGTGCAAACAGTGTTTGATTTCGGAGTTCGTCACGAGAGTGACTACGTCTCCGGGTCCACTCCAATAGAGTGTGACCGATCCGATTAATCTCCAAATCAATTACAAAAGCACCACCATTCTCCAAGCATTTCAGCAGCGTAACGATGCTCTGATATGCAAGAATGATCTGAAAGAATTCTCCAACAAGACCTCTCTTTGACGCCTCAGCATTAGAACTTCATCACCTGAAAAAAAAAAACTTCCTCCCCACTCTCACATCACACCCCTTTTTATACATAAAAATAAGCCAAATAAGGCTTAACCACCAAATTAAATGTTTAACTCCCTTACCAACTCGTACAGGGATTATTTGTATTTTTATCAATCTTTTTGTTGAGAGTTTTAAGTGGGTTTTTGTTGGGTTATGGCTTAAAATGCCTTTTGGTTAAGGCTCAGCCAACAAAACCTTAACAAAACTAAACTAACTCCTATAATATTTCAGGAGTCGTTGGTGGTCTACCGGTGAATAAGCCTTTTGTTACAACTGTGGTCGGCGGTTCCACCCCCGCCGGCCACGTTTTTTAACAAATAACAAAATCGGTAAGCAATAAAACGAAACCGCGCCAGAATATAACTGACGGTTAAGTTTGATGCAACGGTTGTGGGGTTGGTTGTTCGCGCGGAGATCACGGGTTCGAGCCCGTCCGCCATTTTTACCACTTTTTAACAAACCCGAATGCCAACGACCTGACACGTGTCAAAACGTGATTCGCCAGAATCTGCAAATGTGTCCGTTGACAAGGCAAGTTCGTACGCTGACAAAGCCGATGACGTGTGCTGACTGGACTGCCACCTGTCCGATGACGTGTCGTACGGATGCCACGTGTCGCACTCCCATTGGTCCGTACAATTTGACTCATCTGCCACGTGTTTGGTCCGAATTCGTCCATTTGGCTTCCGTACTGTACGGACTGACACGTCAGCATGATGACGTCATCATCAGTACCTTCAAGTCAACCGAACTTTGACTAGCTGTATCTTGAGCCTCCGATGTCGGATTTTGACGAAACGAGTTGCGTTGGAAAGCTTACGATGAGCTCTTCGCGATGATGCCAATTTCGACAAATTTTGATGACACCATTTTTTTCGCTTCCTGGACGCCCTCTGATTCCAGTTTGACCAAAGGTTTGACTGGCTATAACTCGTGCAAACGGACTCCTTTTCACTCCGTTCAAGTTGCGTTGGAACCAGGATGTCGACCTCTTTCTGATGGTGCTGATTTTGGAGAGAAATGGAACACTTCAATTTTCACTGAAAAATGTCCACCGGATCATTCAGACTATTGGTACTTGTGCCATCTGTATCTTCATTCCAGGTGTTTGCCTTTGTTTGCCATCTGATTCGAGTAGTGTCGTTTGGGGCACTCATGTAGATTGTTGTCTTCTTGATCTTATCTTCAGAGGAGGTTCTTCAGCACTATAGTAGTCATCTTTTGATAGTTGTTTGCAACTTCTTTTGCTTCAGTGATGTTCTTCATGGCTTTCAGCATCTCTTTTTGGAGTAGAGTTTTTCCCATGAGGTTTTCTCTATTTCTCCACTTTACAGAGATTTGGTTGTATTTAGATACCTGATCTGGCCTAGTTGTCAGGACCCATGTTTACCTTCTTGCATTGTAGTTACCTTTGCTTTCTTGCACATGTTTGTAGCTGCACTCTTGCTCATGTTAAGGGGGGGTGTTAGAGTAAAGGTTTTAACTTAATTGTGTTAATTAAGTTACCTTTATTCCCTTCTTAAGATTTCACTTTAGTTTGCATAAAGTGACATTTAATAATTATATTAATTGTTAAATATTTTCCTATTAGGGTTTCTTTTAGGTTTTTCCTATTAGGGTTTCTTTTAGGGTTTGCATGATCTCCTTCTTAAGGATTGATCTCATTGTATTTTTCATTAATTCCTTTTTGTTTTGATAAGATAATTTCTCCATTTTTCAAAGCTTCAAACCCTTGTTTATTTTCTCCATCCATTATCTTCCTTGTGACAGGTATCCATTTGCATGCAGGTGTTCTTGGATTCTGAAGTTGGTTTTGACATCTTCTACATTCTAATGGTTTCCAAATACTACAAACTTTGGTGCCACATATGCATACTTCAATGCCCTCTATTTTTAGTGCAGTCCAAGCCTTATTCAACACGTAAAATTTGCATTCATTATAGTTTGCAATGTATAAACTATATTCCCATTTCATGTGCAGCGTTGAAGTCTTCGTTGACTTATTCTTTAAATGTTTTATGAGCAATTTATAACTTTAGCCACATCAATGTTTATATAGCAACGTTATAATGCACATTACTTATCACTTAGAACTTTTAATACATACAACAACATTGCTATATCATGCACCATGCTTTATTCAAAGCATTTTAATATAAATCAAACAATTATATATCATTAATATACATATATATATATATATATATATATATATATTATGTCCACAATAAATGCACACACACACACACACATATATATATAATCATAAACACATGATTACCAATTTCATTGCTCGCCAATTGAATACTTATATAAAAACATATATAAAAATAATTATATATATATATATATATTCTTATATGTGTATGTTAATATATATGTATATACATTTCCATTAACGTAACTTTATACATGTATATATAACAAAATCCATATTCAAACACATATATTCACGTATTGATCGATCAATGTATATACATGAAGTGTATATATGTCGCATTTGTCCAATTGACATTCCCATGCATATGGGTTATCCGTTCGTGAGCATGTGTAGGTACGTCTACCTACATATACTCATGTAAACATATACTCATATGTATGAGTTATCATGGACATGTATATATATACATATATGCATTCTATGTGTATACTTCACCAATTAGCATATAAATATGAATAGACAAAGAAGAACTTATTCTCAAACTAAAGACTCAATCACATAACTTAAATCAAAACATTCATAGAAAAAAATCATAACCCAATACAAAACATTCACAAACCTTGGCGGAAGGTTACTTACCATTTCTTGAACTATCTTAATCAACTAGACCAACTAGGAAGTGCGTGTGTGTATGCTCAATTACACTCACCAGGGTTACTAGACCAAGTTCTTCTCCTGAGTGATACTCCCTATAGAGTCTAAGCTAATGTATTGTTAACTTGGTAGAGTCTACACAATTCAAAGGTTTAACAAACTAAACAGTCCACTCAACATTGCTTTAAGACTACATTAAATTGTTGAACCAAGGCTTGTAAGCTTATGATGTTGCAGCATTATATATGCCTCCAAGGACTCAAAACTACTTAATCGACCCTACTCAAGTTATTCTACTTGCTAGAAAACTCACATAATTGCAAAACAATGAAAGACATAACTAGAACTAGTGGCTACGGGTACCTACAACTTAGGTTGTAACTTAACTATTCTTAATGAAATGATGTTGTAATAACTCAAAACTAAAAAAAACTAATGACTCACTGAACTATCCTCTGGAGTACTACTGGTTAAACATTGCATGCATATTCTTGGGCATTCATTAATGATAAACAAGATATGAAATTCTAATTGACTTGCACATGATTCATGAAACAATGATAAACTAATAACAACTATTAAACATAAATAAATAACTGGAAAATGAAGTAAGGAACAATACCTTGAGTTGCATGCTCAAGTTGTTGTTCTCACTTTAACTGAACCCAAATCTAATTAATCAAATTCTACGCATCCCATAAATCAACTCCATTCATTGCATATTCATGAAGATTACATAGAATCTTTCATAGATTATATTCAATCATTCTAAATATTTCATGTTTTGAAAACTGAAAGTAACTGATAACATAAAACTAAAAACCAACTAACTATCCTACGGATTCAACCAATAGCTATATACAAGCTTGAGGGAATCTTATCCAAAACAAATACTTAACTGAAATCATTAACTCCACTCCCAGATATTTAGAGCGTAGAGTTAAGATTGATTTATTCAACCTATAACTGAAAAGGAGAAGGAATCCTAATAGGACTGAAACTCTGTCAAAACATAATTACATGTAAACATACAACCATTTGCCAAAATCCTATAAGTGAAGGAGACCTCCTCTTCAACATTTATTAACTGGTTATAATAATGCCATGTTCAACCTTCATCAAGTGCCTTTAATCAATAATCAACACGTTCAACTTAACCTAGAGCTCTCCTACTTCGATGTCAATTCATTCCTTTTGCTACGGGTTCATCTCACAACTATCGCGCACCATGATTCTTCTTTAGCCGCAAACAAGTTAATTCCATAAAACATGTACACAAGGATAACTATCATAATGAACTCATAGAATTCCATCAATATTTTGTACATATCTTCATATAAACCATATGATACCAATATATTATAACCATAATTCCATCATTATATTTAAGGTTCAAGTTTGCATAATGGATATGAAAGGATAGTATAATGTAAGAACATTGTCTAGAAAGTGTATCTAAAAGTATCTCAAAATATGTATAAAAATAATAGAAAATAAGCTATTATTTGGACCTATTATCTCCCCCCAACTAGCCTTTTGCTTGTTCCCAAGAAAAACACTAGGGATGTTGATTGTATTGCAAAGCAATTTATCTCAGGTCCATAACTATGTTAACCCCTTGAATTAGTCTCAAATAGAAACCTTGATATTTTGAAAGCTGACTCATCTAGTTCCTACTTTCTCACACTCATCACCTTTCTCCCCAGTCCAATGTGGGACTGGATATAAGAGAATAGGTGGATGGAAGGTGAGTGGTACCTAATGAACTCCTTTGTTAACACCAATTGCCATATACTTGTGTGCCCTCTAAAGCATAACAGTAAAATTATACACAAAATGTGGCTCTTCCTTCTACAATTCAGGTGTTAAACTATTCCATCTATTTTGTACATTGTTGTAACACTGTTGTCCAATACCTACAACTAACATCTTCATTCTTTCATAGTTTGCCTCCCTAAGCTTCATGATTTTCTTACCTACTCCCTTATGTGTAAGAAGTTTCAGTCATTCATCAATGACTACATCTGGATCCTTAGCCTCTCTTTTGATTGGAAGTGCAATGGATTTCTCTTTTTCTTCATACTCTTCCATGATCTCACGCTTGAGCTACTAATTCCTATAGTAAGAGGCAAGTTCCCTGATTTGAAGATCTCCTACAAAGATTAAAGGGTTTCATTCTGTCTCATCAGGTATTACATAGTTGTGAAAATAAAACTCACACAACAGATCGTGTTCTTTGGATGTGGAAGTAGAAAAAAATTGAAGAAACTCAGAAGTTTGACTCATGCCAATTGAATACTTGCTAACTAATCCACTGAACTGAAAGCATAGAAACCTTTCCTATAAAAGCAGTGCATAAATTCTCAATGGAGGCCTACATCTGACAATTTGTGCAGCCTTATCTGCTATCTCCTCCAACCGGACTGCTGATTTGTTTAATTCCATATCTCTCTTCTCCAATTCATTTATATATTCTTCCTTTTCCTTCCTCTACTTCTCCTTTTCCTATGCAAATTCATTAGTCACTTTCCACAATTGGTAGCCAAGTGAGAAGGTTGTGTGGTAATCAGGATTTTTGAGAGGAGGGGGCTTCTCATCTGGCATTGCTAATTATTTGTGCCTTGTCTTGGTAACAACCAACTGTGCCAACAAATCTAACTTAGTGCCATGACCATACAATGCATTTTCTTCTCCATCTCTTGCATTTTTGCTTCTCTTTCCTTATCCTTCTACTCATAATTTTGCACTAACTCCTCCAGGTGTTTAATCTTGTCTACTGGCTCTTGGAGTTCTTTCCTTACATCTCTTTCTTCAATGTAAATCTCCTTTGCATCTTCAAAATTCTTATTACCTTCTTCGTAATCTTCATGAATAGGACTATCTAAAGATTTTGTCTATAACTTCTTGGCAGTAAATATATCTTCAGATTTAGAATCAGAAGTTGTCACCACATACCTTCTCTTTCTTGTTGGTATATTCACATTACCAAGAACATTACCTTCTATTTCAAAGTTAGTTTCTATAATTATAATATTTTCCCGACATTGTTCTTGCTAATGTTGTTCTCCCTGAGGCTGTTCCTTACTAATGGTTCCCCTATATTCTCCTTTGTGGCCCCTTATTTCCTCAATCTTCTAGAGTGTCTGGGTGTGAGTATTTCTTTTTCAATTTTCTTATTTCCCTTTTTAACACTCTTTTTCTGCTTCAGAACATCCTCCTTCTTTTGTTTTAGATCTTCTTCTCTCTTCTTTTGAGTATCCCTCTTTTTCTTTTGAGTATTCTCCTTTTCTTCTAGTTTAGGGGTGTAGAGGAGGTGGATGCACTACCTCTTCGACTCTTAGATTTCTATGACCTTGAAAAAGAAGGTAATTCCTCAACTGTAGGTGGCCTAGATTCTGGTCCTTTAGGCTCCTCATGCTCACCTTGGCTATGGGTAGGAAAATAAACACATGAGACATGGGGTTTTTGTTCTGTAGGTTCATTTTGGGGCTCATTTTGGGGTTTTGCATCCTCAGGTACTACGGGTGCATCCAACAAACTATTAATGTTTATGCATTCCTTGAAATCTTCCCACTTCACTTATGGGTATTGAATTCTTAAACTCCTTTTTATCAACAAGGTAATTAAATAGTGATGAGAGAGAGGTATCACTTTGTTTTCTCTAGTATTCTAAGGCCATCTGTTTCAACAAATTATACAAAAAGTTTGGTACATTCGCTAACCTATTATGCATGAGATGACTAAGTAATTTGAAATGAATTGTATACAAAAGATTCTACCTGCCATCATAGGTGATGTATCTGACAATGTAAGAGGCACATCTTGCCCACAACCAGGGGAGGGAAAGTCTTTTAGTACCTTGTGATGAGGATTCTAACTCTTCTCCTCGTATACAAAATTCTTCCCAGGCTGCAACTGTGTCAGCTCGTGCTGGAAATTCCATCCTTGTTCTTGGTAGTCCCGTAACTTATGCAATGGCAGTTTCAGAGGCATCTACTGACAATCCTTTTACCATGGCTTCATTATATTGAAGAGTATCCGCAAACCTTCTTGTCAAGTCATCGCTAGATTTTTTTAATTTCAAAAAGTAATCGAGTCAACCAACCCTTGTAAAAATGGGTAGGATTGTCGTGTCCTCCATAATTTGTTGGTCAACTGTTGGCTCCCTTCTTATAACATCTCCTCCCATCCTTACTTACTTCTTTGCTCAATGCACTAAATTCAGTTTTGGAAATTTCTACTCAATTTTTCCTACCACCTTCAAAAACCCTTCACTTCCTTTTCGTTTCCTCGTATATCCTTACTATCATGCCATACTACAAGTTTCCCTTCTTAGTAGTAGCTTAATCCAAGCTCATAAATAGGTTCTAAGTTTGAGTCTCAACTTTGGTTTAAACTTAAGCTCAAGTTCTCAAGGTGTAAAATTTGGCAATTTGGGAATGGCAACAAAAAAAGAGATATAACTTAGAAGGTTTTGCAAGTCATTTCCATTCATTAATTTTAATTTAGGTGGCCGATATGGAAAAGACTGATAAAAAGACTAACTAGGTTGTACCCTCCCTCCAACTTAATTGGTGAAGTGATCTCACTTCATGTTTATGATTTGGAGGTGGTTTAAATGTGAAATGATGGTAATTAGTGATACAATATTTCACATGCATGGAGTAATTTGAAAAATATAATGAAAGGTTAAATAAGACTAGAATAATCATGATAGCATACCTGAAGTACCACCTTGAAGAAATAACCATTTGTCGTGCATGGAAACTAAAAAATAATATATCAATTTGTTGATTCAATGTGAGATATTAACTGCAAAGTAACGAATAGTGGGTGGCGAGTGCAAATGATGGGACATGTATTACGGATATGAGCTGGCGATTTGATAGCTCGAGTATTTGAAATGCAAGTGGGCAATAAAAGAATTATGTTGTGGGTACTTATTAGGAAAGGTGGAGAATATGTGTGGATATTTGGAAATGAATGTGCATGAACTTGCAATAAATATGACACCAATTAATTTGAATATTTTTTTCGGTCGCCAAACAATGCTACAGGTACTTGTAGTGTCAAGGCCCATTTTGAATGTTGACAAGAATAAGCTATAGGTCCCTACGACATCAAGACCCTTTTTGTATATTGAGAAATAGGTCCCTCTGAAGATATTATGAACATTATTGTAACGTGCAGTGTGTACTTGTGAGAGAAAATGAAAAATTAAGCCTGAGTGAGCTTAGAGACTGAGTTGTGTAGCTCAATCTCTGGGTCACCAGAAGTGCTATGTATATCATGTATTGTTGAATCATCACTTTGTGTGTTAGATTTCATGCGTGGTTCACTATGAGCACCATATTGTTGAAATAGTGAAAATATGAAATCATCCTTCTACAATGGCTTCTTATATAACTTCAATCTATGGTCGTTTACTAGAAGTGAAAACCTAACTACATCAATGATATGTAACTAGATCGCCCCATTAGGATAAACATGACTAATTTCATAGGGGCCCAACCATCTGGACTAAAATTTACCCTTGAAGTCCTTATACCGTGAATCATATAACAGTGCACGGTCCCTCACAATGAACTCCTTGGTTTTAATGTACTGATCATGCCACTACATCCTTTGTTTTTGAACCACCTCTGTGTGATGAATTGATTCCATTCTTATTTCGTCTAATCCATTTAAGTATGCATCACATCCTTATGAGCTTATATTAAATCCATTTCTAGTTCTACTGTTGTCCTTAGTGTTTTATATTCAAATTCAATAGGAAGGATTGTTGTCTTACCATAAACTAGCTCATAAGGGGTAAAATAAGTGGTGGTTTTCCATGTTGTTATGTAAGCCCATACTGCTTCAGGAAACCTTGCAACCCAATCTTTCATATGTGGCTACATTGTCTTGGTGAGAATACTTTCAATCTCCCTACCAGTGACTTCCACCTAACCATTATCCTATGTGTGGTAGGGTGTTGATTTCTTCTATCTAATTTTGTATTCTTCAACCAACTTGGCAATTAGATCAGAAGTAAATTGTGGGCCTTGATCAGTGGCTATCTCTCAAGGTACTCCATACCTAGTAAATATATCTTCATACAAGAACTTAGCCACATTACCATCTCTCACAAATTGCAAGGCCTTTACTTCCACCCATTTAGTCAAGTAATAAGTGCAAATAAGGATGTATCCCTTGTTATTGGATGTAGGTGAGATTGGTCCAATGAAGTCTAAACCCCATTTTTCAAAAGGTTTCAATGTCAACTGAGGTTGTAAGGGCGTCATGTCATTTTTTTTGGTCTTCCCATCCTTTGACACCTATCACAGCTTCTTATGTATTTAACTGAATCTTTATGCAAAGTTGACCAATAATAGCCAGTTGCAAGGATCTTAAAGGCTATTATTTTTGTTGCAAAATGACCTCCACTTGGCTCATCATGGCATGCCTTCATGATGTCAAATAGCTCACCTCCTTGATACACCTCATAATATTATTAGGGCCAGTATAAAATAGATAACCAAATACCCAGGAGTATGGAAAACATTTGTGAACCAACTGTCTCTTCTCCCTTGGAGAAAAGTGTGATGGAATCTGCCCTGTGACCAAATAATTGACAATATTTGCATACCAGGGTACTTGTACTTGTAATGAAAATAAGTGTTCATTTGGGAATGAATCATCTACCACTCCTTTAGCTGATTTTGTTGGCAATCTTGACAGGAAATCAGCCACTACATTTGCTTTACTAGGTTTGTCAACTATAGTAATGTCAAATTATTGTAAAAGAAGTAGCTATCTTACCAGCCTACCTCCAACTACTGGCTTGTTCATCAAATACATGATTGTTGTGTGATCTATATGCATAAAGATTGAATAACCAATAATATAGTGCTCAAATTTATTGATTGTATATACTACAACAAGCATCTCTTTCTCTGTTACAGTATAGTTCAAATTTGCTCCTTGAATATTTTTTGCTAATATAGTATATTTCATACTCTTTGTTGCCTTCCTTATGACCCAAGATCACTCCAATGGAAAAATCTGAAGCATTTGTATGTATGTGAAAAGGTAGAGTCCAATTAGGACCTCTCAATATTGGTGCTTGAGTCAGAGCTTTCTTTAGTTCTTCAAAATAATGTTGACACTTAGATTGACCCATTCAAATTCAATGTATTTACTCAACAAAACAAATAACAGTGCAACAATTTTGCTAAAATATTTGATAAACTGCTTGTATTAGCCTACATGGCCAAGAAAGCTCTTGATATCTCTTTGTTTTTGAGGAACAGTTAAAGTAGATATTATTTCTATTTTGTGAGGATCAACCTAAATTCCTACATTGGATATAAAGTGTCCCAATACAATTCCTTGTGTCATCATCATGAAACACTTTTCATTACTGAGTGACAAGTCGTGTTCTTTGCAATGTTTCAACACTTTTTCCAAATTATTGAGAGCTTCCTCATAACTTTCACCATAAGTAGTGAAGTCATCCATGTATATCTCCGTGCAGTTATGTGCATAATCAAAAAATATGTTGAGTATTGCTCTTTTAAAGGTAGCCGAAGCATTGCATAACCCAAAGGGTGGAACAAAGTAAGCATAAGTCCCCCAAGAACATGTGAATACATTCTTGTCTTGATACTCTAGAGCAATTTTAATCTAGTTATAACGACTGAAACCATCAAGAAAAGAGAAGTGTTTCTTTCCGGCTAGAGAATCAAGAAATTGATCTATGAAGGGCAAAGGAAAGTGGTCTTTCCTAGTGGCCATATTCAATTCCATGTAGTCTACACAAACTCTCCACTTCCCACCTTTATTGGGAACAATTACCAAAGGTGAGACCCATTCACTATTTGATATTGGATAGATAAAACATGCATCAAGGAGATTTTGTAGCTCAACTTTCACTATCTCCCTCAAGGCAGGGTTCATATGTCTCCGTGGTTTCCGAATGGGTATATATCTATCATTAATATAAATCTTGTGCATACATAAATCAAGATCTATTCCTTTCATATCATGGTAATCCCATGCATATGTTGTTGAGTGTGCCTGCAACACTATTTGTAGAGAGTTTTTTTGCTCTTTTGTCAAGGCATTATTTATGTTTAACTTCCTAGAATTATTTCCAATTCCTTTGATGATTCTTTAATTGATGAGAGATCGAGGCTTGGTATGATGGGTAGACATTATTGAGGTAGTAATGAATGAAATATATGTGATCTCTTTTGTAGAATTGGTGGGTATAATAATTTGCAAGGGGTCTTGTAGGCATATGGGACACTCTTGTTGCTGTGGGATCCTGCCACAATCATTTTGGATTATGTGAGCAATGAGCTCGTCTTCATCCTGGTCATCCAATAAGGGGATACACTCTATAGTCATTAGTGTCTGTAGAGAATAGTTATCCTCCTCATCTAAATTGTGCCAAATAGTTTGCTCAAGGTCAACATAAGGTTGGGTCGGTGGATAAAGAACCAAGTTCTTAGTGACTATCCCATTGGATATAATCATTTTGCTAGACCTACAACCTATAAATGCATTGGATGTAGTTAACCAAGGCCTGCTTAGGATGAGTGTGTAACCTACAAGATTAACTTTGGGTTGTAGCACTATAAAGTCTATAGGATATTCCCAAGAATCCAATGCAATGACTAGGTCTTCAATAATTCCCTCAGGCTTGATCGTAGACCTATCAACTAGTTGTAAAACAGTTTGTGTGGGCATGAGGTTAACTAACTAAAGCAACTACATTGTTTCTTTTGTGATGACATTGATTGTTGCCCCCAAATCTATCAAATTATTCTTAATGAGAGTTCCATTGATCTTAACGTCCACTACTGGACTACTAAGATATGCATAATTAGGGATAGTAATTTTTCCTAACATGAAATTTGCAAGATTTCCCAAGACATGGACTGTTTGAGGATCTTTTCTTTTTCTATCCGATTTCTTAAGACATAAATCCCTTATAGTTTTGGTGTAGATAGGGATGTCTTTGATAGCTTGGATAAGTGGAATCTTGATGCTCACATCTCTCAATTGACCTAAAAGATATGTCTCAGCCTGTGTGTGATGCTTTTGAACAGTTAGGCATTCAGGAAAAGGTGACTTGGTACTTAAGGTAGTTTGGTGTACTTGATTTGACTCAAGTCCCAAAGATGATTTTTCTAAAGTCTCAACTCTAGGTTCCTCATCCTCCATTTCTATAATTTGGGGGGATGAAGGTCCAGCAAGTTGTTTTCCTGATCTGAATTGGACATCACTCACCTCTACCCTATAGGTGGGGTATTGCATAACTTTGTTAGTATAAGCCTGTTGAACAGGCTTAGTGTTAGGGTTGGGTGCAGGTTGGGTAGGTATTTGTGGTTGCTTGGGTGGATGGTTTGTAGGATTTGACGAAGGCATTAAAGCTTGTTGTTGTGGTGGATGAGGGAGCATAGGCTACTAATAGTTCATATTTTGCTGCTGCCATTACTGGCCTTTATACCATTGAGGTTGCCACTGATTTTGTTGGGTTGGCCATTATGGATTATAATTGGAACCCTAAAAGTTTTGTTGTGTCCAAAGGTTTGGCTGCCTATTCCAATTTGGGCGAGCTTGTGGCCATTGCTGAGGGTTTTGCCACTAGTTTTGGTTTGCTTGCCAGGGCTGAGAGTTCCAAGCAGAAAAGTTTTGATTCCCAATAGGAAAGGATGAATTAAAGCTAAGGGGGTCTTGTGGTATACCTTGTCTTTTCTATATAGAAGAGTTGACCATCATCTCCTTCAATTGGCTGAAAATCAGGTTTCTCAATTTTATCTTGCTGGATACTTGCCACTCTCTTTCATTTATAATTTGTTTTTCTTTGCCTGCAACTTGGACAATATTTAGTGAGCATAGCCTCAAGTTCTTCCCGCTTCTTCTTAATGTGGAGAGTATCCAACTGAGTTTCCAAATGGCTTATAATGTCCTCCTTCATGTTGGACAATAAGTTGCTTAACTCAATTTTTGAAACTCCAGTAGATGATTTACCAATAGTGGATGTCTTATCTCCTCTTGGCCTTTTAGTAAAGTTCCTAGAATAATTCCTACAGGCCTTATAAATGTCTCAAAACGGTAGTTGAGAAATATCTCCTTGACCAATGAGGTTCAAGGCATCCATGAAGTCATCATTAACTCCCCTCAAAAAGACCAACTTGAGGAACTTTTTTGACAACTTGTTTTGTGGGTTTTTCTTTAGAGCAAACTGAAATCTCTCCACATAATCTTCTAAAGGCTCATCATCCTTTCGTGACATTATGAAAATGTCATCTCTCCTCCTATCAGGTCCCCTACAATAATCTTGATACTTTTCTAGGAACAAGGTCTTCATGGTGTCCCAATCAAGAATAACATCTCGGCCTAATCCCATGAACCACCTTAAGGCTGCATCCTTAAGAGTTATAGGAAAGAGTTTGAGTCTGTGAGAATCAGTAGTATAATAATAACTGCGACACTAGATATCAAACTCAAATAAAAATGTATCTGGGTCCTTAGTCATTAACCCATAGAAGATTGGTAAGGCTGAAGGAGGAATGTTTTTTTAGCATTGTAGCCCTTTCTTGATTAGTGATAGGGAACTCAAATGTTTCCCATTTAGGATCATCATCCACTACATCCCCAATGGTACAATATGTTCCTTCTGTACGTGTGCTAGATGTTGGTGATAAGGAGATTTTTGAATCTCCAGTATTACCTTTGCTTTGAGTACTAGATTCACCAAATTTTGATATATCTGCTTGGCGTACAGAGGGAAGGAATTTACCCAAGGGGTCTCTCTGCCTCCGCATACATGTAATATGGATTTATAATGTAGTGGTGGACTACAAAATGTTAGTGTATCTATGGTGTTGGAAAAATATTATATCTAATAGTCCTAATGCTGGAAACAAAAGTTAACTATGAAAATTGTAAATTTACAAGTTTATGAAGATAACACCATCCTCGACAACAATGCCAAAAATGTAGAGTCTAAGCTAATGTATTGTAAACTTGGTAGAGTCTACACAATTTAGAGGCTTAACTAACTAAACAGTCCACTCAACATTGCTCAAGACTACATTAAATTATCAACCCAAGGATTGTAAGCTTATGATGGTGCAACATTATATATGCCTTCAAGGACTCAACTACTTAAGCTACCCTACTCAATGTATTCTTCTTGCTGGAAAACACAAAATTGTAAAACAATGAAAGACATAACCAAAACTAGTGGCTGCGAGTATCTACAACTTAGGCTGTAACTTAACTATTCCTAATGAAATGATGTTGTAATAACTCAAAACTAAAAAAAACTAATGGCTCAACTGAATTATCCTCTGAAGTACTACTAGTTAAACATTGCATGCATATTCATAAGCATTCATTAATGATAAACAAGATATGAAATTCTAATTAACTTGCACATGATTCATGAAACAATGATAAACTAATAACAACTATTAAAGAAAAATAAATAGCTGAAAAATGAAGTGAGGAATAGTACCTTGAGTGGCCTGCTCAAGTGGTTGTTCTCACTTTAACTGAACCCAAATCTAATTAATCAAATTCTATGCATCCCATAAATCAACTCCATTCATTGTATATTCATGAAGATTACACAAAATATTTCACAAATTGTATTCAATCATTTTGAATATTTCATGTCTTGAAAATTGAAAGTGATTGATAACATAAAATTGAAAACCAACTAACTATCCTACGGATTAATCAACCAACAACTATATACAAGCTTGAGGGAATCTTATCCAAAACAACTACTTAACCGAAATTATTAACTTCACTTCAAGATATTTAGAGCGTAGAGTTAAGATTGATTTATTCAACCTATAACTAAAAAGGAAAAGGAATCCTAATATGACCGAAACCCTGTCAAAACAAAATTACATGTAAACATACAACCATTTGTCAAAATCCTATAAGTGAAGGAGACCTTTTCTTCAACGTTTATTAATTGGTTATAATAACACCATGTTCAACCTTCATCAAGTGCCTTTAATCAACAATCATCACGTTTAGCTTAAGCTGGAGCTCCCTTGTTTTGGTGTCTAGTCATTCCTTTTGCTATGTGTTCATCCCACAACTGCTGCACGCCATGATTCCTCTTTAGCTGCAAACAAGTTAATTCCTCAAAACATGTACACAAGGATAGCTATCATAGTTAACTCATAGCATTTCATCAACATTCATACATATCTTCATATAAACCATATAATACTAATATATTAGAACCATAATTCCATCATCATATTTAAGGTTCAAGTTTGCATAATGGATATGAAAGGATAGTATAATGTAGGAACATTGTCTGGAAAGTGTATCTAAAAGTATCTCAAAATATGTATAAAAACAACAAAAAATAAGCTATTATTTGGACCTATCACTCCCCCTCTCTTTCGGAGGTTCGAACCCATTCCTGCATGTAGCTTAGTACATAATAACAATAGTTAGTTTATAACAATACATTCACATGCATCATATATTTTCATCTTCAGAACATTATAAAATACCAACTTGATTGAACATTCATTCATAAAATTTCCATCAAGATTCATATAAAACACATCATAAACATATATATTAAAGCGTTTTTAACCCAACAAGGTAATAGTAATTAGGTAACAACACAATGAGGTGTAACAAAATCATAATCATAATGTGAACGTAGTTTTGGTACATCAATCTAGATGTGGCCCACAACTCAAGGGATCTAGCATCTCATCTAAATGTAACCGGAAATAAACAAATTTGAAACCAAAATCAAGTTGAAATCATATTTATAATGCAAAATTAGCTTTGATATCAATCTAGATGCGATTCATTAGAAATCCAATTTAACAACACATGGGATATAACATCTCAAATAAATAGTAAATTTAGGTTTCTACATATTATTCTATATAAATTAAGAGCATGAGGTGTCTAAGAAGCCTCCATTTAAAAGGCAAAGAGCAACACCATTCAAAGATAGTTAAAATTAGGTGATTTAGGGGATCTCATATTTTTGAGATGATAAATCATGTGAAATACTTTCAAAAGCCTTGAACATTTGTGCTTTGGCTCATCTTGTCACTATGATTGATGGTTAACTATGATCCCAATTGAGCTTAAAATTTGTAGGCTTTCAAAACATCATGAAGTACATTAACACTCAAGACAAGAATAAAGATGTTTACAAATATGTCTAATGTCACATCTAAATTATTTATTGTATGACCTATTCTTGCAAATCAATAAGCCCTTAGGCATGTGTAATTGTATCACACCACTAGACTTGAATGATGGGTTGTACCTACTCAATGTCAATGACTAATTTTTTTAAACCATAGTGCATCGAGGCTACCATTCTATGTTGTTTTGAAGATTTAAAGTCTTTCCAAAATCTATAGATTTATTACACATTTCCTCCTTTAATACTATGTTACCCACTTATATGTGAAAATATTCTTAATCATTTATGTGTATACATACATTAGATATATGTTAATTTTATGTAAAACAATTAATTTGGTTAAGGAATGGGAGAAAAAGGATAACTTACTTACAAAGACATAATCCACTAAAAAAAGTTAGTTAAGTAGTTTCTAAATTCTCGATCAATCGATAATCTGAAATGAATGAATAAAAGATTTTAATGACGTCCACGAAACTAAACAGTCTATGGGAAGGAAAAGGCAGGAAAAGGCCCTGAAGATTCCAAAAAAACACTCGAGATTTTAAATAAGGAAATTCACATGTTAAAACCGATGCATTCGGGGATTACGAAGTTGTAGTTAGGTAGTTGAAAGCGCGCAAAAAGAGTCTTCTCCCCACAAGAAAACAAATCAGAAAAAAACGAACAACCAAATCACTTTCTTTTCATGGGCTTCTGAGTAATATTTGAATTGGTCAATTTAAGCTCAAGCCTGTGCTGCGTGTGCCTCTGTGTGTCTGCCATCCACAAAATGGCTATTGGTGCGGCCAAAATGGTTCTTGGCCTTCTTACATTCGTCACTGTTGGCATGTTGATTGGTATGTGCACACGTTTCTTTCTCTTATCTTTCTTTCAAAAACATTATATGTCATTAGCAGGATCATTTTTATGTTATAAGTTTGGATGTTTATGGTTTTTCAAATCTAGCTAGCAAGATTGAAATCAACTCAATAATTAACACAGACAGTTTCAGAACTTAACAAGGCGAGTATTGTATGCATGAAGAATTGGAAACCTAAATGGGAATAAACTGAAATGAGTCAAGAGTTGGAGGCGATTATGATGTTATAGTCATCGGAAAAGGGGAGGACGAAACATGGGTTGCCATAAAGATGGTCGGTTTTGTTAGAGAAAGAAATAAATAATTGTTGAACCTCTGGTGTTGATTTTTTTCACATTTTTTTGAGGAGAATTAACTTGCTATTTAGGAAATAAAAAGTCGTCTTTTTTTCCTTTTCTTTCAAACTTGGTAAATATAGGGTAAGTTTATGTGTCCTTCAGTCAGTTGTTTCTGTTTCTTGGTTATTATTGGGCGAGGTTACAGGGCACAGTTATCGCTTTGTGCGGAGTGCTTGGATCACTTTAGTACAATTTGTAAAAATGGGTTACACTCATATGCATCCAGGATTGGTTATATCACAACCTTACCATACGCCTATTGGAGTTATGGGCTACCTTATTGTGGTAGGTGGATGTGGACTTGGGTTCTCCTTTTAGGAGTGTTCCCCATTGTCGTTACACAACCCCTTGCACATCTTCGTTCAGTAATCTGCTTGCATTTTTGTATTAGTTTTAAAACTAAAAAACAGATAAAGATGATTCAAATTTAAAATGAATATTATTTACTTGAGAAGGTGCTTGGCTCATGTAGAGCCCACCAGGTTCACTCCTGCTGGAAACGTTGCGTTATGGATATTTGTATTCCAGAAGGGAATAGGGATTGAGGTTGGGTCCAAGTAAGAGTGGTTTCTGGAGAATTAGTTAGCTTTCATACCTTGGCAGCTTTGCCCATGGAGGTTTGGTATTTGTCCGTGACTCTGTCCTGACAGTTTGTGGGCTTGTTTCTCACCTCCAACAAAAAAAGGAATGAGGAATTAAAATTACTTTAGACGTCGCATTGAAAAATCTATTTAGGTATCTGAAATTAGATAGGTGGAGAACGAATGCAAAGGGGTAGAAGAGTTAGAGTGAGACATCATCCTTGTTAATAGAATGGCAGGGCCGATGATGATACGGAATCAACTATCAAGTATCAACACAAAAGCTGAAGAAAATATAATATCTAGTGATAACTTGAAAGAACATGTTGCAAATATTACTCAAAAGCTTGTAGATCAATAGAAACAGATTACAAATGATGCTCCTAAAGAAAATTCTAGCATTGGTGCGCTACCTCATTGTTCTAGATGATGAGGATATTGCAGGCCTACAAACAAAGAGAAGCCAGGCTAAGCCTATTAAATTTGTGGAGGGGTTTTGAATTAAAACCAGTTAACTTTATGGGAAGTCCATCATAATTAGATTAGTTATAAAAACTTCTGAATTTCATGGGTGACAACGACTATGACCTGGGTAGATAGTGCAACACTAAATAACAATATTACATGATAATAATATGGACTGACAGTGGTCAGATCGATGAAATTTATTGGATGAAGGCCTTCCGAGTGACATTGTAGGGCATTCCAATCGATTGGTATATGGAGTTTGAGAAATCTCTCATCAATAGTTGGGAGGAATAAATAATTCTTTTGGAAACTATTTCAAACTTTTAAGAGACGACAATGAAATAGTTGCAAAATTCTATGATTCAAAACAAGACAAGAACTTCGAATCAACGTTTGAAGGGACTGATTAGAAAATTGGAGAAGAATTCTTCTAACAAGAAGAAGAATAGGTGCTTCATTGAATGTCCATGACCAAAATATAGGTCTAAATTAATTATTGTAAGGGTGAGGCTTATATGTTAAGCTGTTCACGTTGGTAAAGATTGGTGATGAATTCATGGAATTCAAAGAGCTTACATGGCAGGTTATAATGGCTGCAGAAAAACTTAGAAGAGCTTTTGACAAATCAGAGACAGTGCATCACCAAATGAAGGGAAGAATTTCCACTATTGCTTCACCTTATCTTCATTATTTGTGCAGCCAGTCTACCACCTTTGATTTCTCTCTTGCCATGAGATTCCACTTCCTCATCTGCTCAACATGCCTTTACTTACTAGTTGCCTACAAAGATTCTGACAAAACCGAAGGGGTGGATAGATGTAGAAATGAGTTTTCTCATCACATGTTGTATCATTATTGTGTATGACTGTGGATAAAGCAAAAGTCTATGTAATATACTTAATGCCATTATTTATTTTAGTTATGGTGGGATGGGAAGGTTATTACAATTGGACCGTTGCAGTCAATTACCATAGATGCCGCCACTAATTCTAAATGTATGAGTTAGAATTTCCCAATTACGGTTCTCCATCCATGAGTCTATTACTTATCATATGTGACTCAGGTCCTCATTAATCTTGAGACAGTATGAATTACCATAGATTTTAGTGAAGTAATTATTATTTTTCTTTGCTGTGTTCATTCATGAATATGGCGACTATAATTAGTTGTACGTAGTTTTTTTCTTGTACTTATGTTGTTAATATTCTGTTTGTGTTCCAATTACTTAATGAACTAGACGGTCACAACCATAGTAGCAAACAACTTTTTCCAGAATAACTCGGCAAAGCAAAAGATAAAGATTTTATCAATTAATTGGGAAAAATCAGGTTAGCATTAGGGTTACGGTTAGGAAAAATTAGGAAAAATCACGGCAGGAAAAGGTTAGTGTTAGAGAAAAAAGACCCAGAAAATTGTGATTTAATTGCAAAAAATACATATGCTGTTAATATTCTGTTTGTATTCCAACTACTTAATAAATTAGATAGCCACAACCATAGTAGCAACTAGCAAACATCTTTCTGAGGTTCAAGTCGGCATGCCAAAAGATAAAGATTTTTACAATTAATCAGGAAAAATCAGGTTAGCATTAGGGTTAGGGTTAATGTGAAATTGGGAAAAATCACTATAGAAATGGCCAATGGATTAGTGGGAAGAAACCCAGAAAAACTATGATTTATTTATGAAATAATCATGATTTTTTGGTCAAAAAGTCGGATTGACTAATAGTCTAATTAATTTAAAAAGCCTGTGATTTCAAAACAAAATTGGTGCTGGGGCTGAGTGCCATTTAATCACAATTATTTTCTGTTTTCTGCAACCATGGTCACAACGATTAGCTGATAGAATCGCATAACATATATTTCATCTGCATCGTCACCTAAGTCATCTTTGTATGCTGTTAAAGAGGTTCTTTGATGAAGAGCGCACAACGGAAGTCAAAACTACATATTATTTCAAACCCCATCAAAATAGTGGAGAAATGGATCCATAAAATCATACGTATATTATCCCATTTTGATTCCTCATCCTTGCCCCTATTACAAAGCTTATATCCCCTTATATAGGGAAGTCTCATATCTCATTGAAATCTTCTCAAATCATAGAAAACCCAAACCACTCCTATTCTTGTGGTAACTCCCTAACCATATGCTAAAACAAAGTACTAATTTATCACATTACATGGCATTGAGGAGGTTATGAACAACAAACTCCCTCACACGTATATGAGTCTAGAAACTCCTACAAACTTATCATAATTAAATAATAAATTAATTAAGAAACTCAATTTCCCTTTAGTAATTTTTGATAGTCCCTAAGGTCTAATCATAAGTGATTAATGTGGTCTTATGCTCCTGCATCATTCTTTGTCTTTGTAATAAAGAAGATACTTGGTCTGCATAAGCATGAACATGTAACAATCTAAGAAATAATTAGGAGCAATAAAAATACAATAGAGTTACTAGGTGATATCATTGTAATGAGGTTATCTTGTTCTGTACTAAGTGTTCGTTGGGCTGAATAGTTATGTGTGTGGTTTCTCCCCAACTGTTAAACAATTCACTAGGCATTGAAATTATTATCGGACTCTTCTTTTGATTTTTTTTTTTTAATTCATGCTTGAATGTTGTGCAAAGACATTTTATTAGGATGTCTGTCCTAGCATTGTCTTCAAACCAACCCAATTATCACTGGCTATACTACATCTCCAGTATTGCATACCAACGTAATCTCATTACATATATTTCTGATGTGTGCTCTAATGTGATCGAGTATCTCCATAAATGCACCCATTTTATCTTTCATTATCATTGTGCTGGACATTAGATCTTAAGCACCGTACAATCTTTTTTGGGGATTGTCCCTTTTTCCAAGTAAACACCAGTACCTTTAGAACCAAAAAAAGAGGGATCATGTTTGATAGATTATATTTGATCCTAAATCCTTTTTGAGGTCTGTCTGTCTTAAAAATATTGCTGGCATCACCAGTCACCTTAGTACATGTTACATACAGTTCACTTCACAATACGATGTTCCAGACCAGCCATCTATTCACCTGAATCCTAGGCCTCCCAATTGTTCTTTCTTCATCGGTTGTATGATCCTAAAGGCCATCTTTAAGTTCCAGCCTGTAACATGCACCCCCAATTTTTTATGGTTTTTGGAATAAATTCACAACTTAAATTTGCAAATAATGGAACACATTGCTGACATCAGTCTGATAATGATTTTCAATGCAATAATAACTGCTGCTCAAATTCTGAGGAAGTAAATACATTAGTTTGATGCTTCACTACATGAAAAAGATGTTCAATATGAACCACATCACAAATACCTCACAATAGGAAAGATCATCATCTGATGCAGGCCTGATAATGGACCTTAGTGAGTTGGTACATGCAACAGAGCATGAAATACTCGCCCAGCACTCTTCCTAACACCCAACCAGCGGTCCCCAAGAAATCAAACTGATGAAATACCTCTAGAAATCACCTCCAACACCTTACCCCCTTGCTGCAACGAGGATAAACTGATTTGATTTGCATTTCTGGGTATACAGCAGGTCTGAAACATCACTAACAGGCACCTCTGTAATCTGTAATCTTGATTCAGGAGTCTACAATGGGCAATATAGGTCTAGTTTCCAGTTGAATTCGTTGTTAAAAACTGACATGGAAGGTTCTGAGTGATAACAGGTCTGATTTTTAACTGTTACAGGCATGAACAACAAGGGACCCTTTGGCTACACTCTCCAACTTCTCAATGATAACCTGCAGCTGATTAAACTTCAATGTAATCACTTCCAGCAATGCACAGACCCCTTAAAATGACAGATTAAGGATAAAACACAGATCTGTAAGTCTTATCAGCCACTTCTAATACAGTTCAGGCGCTGCAACAGGGGTGGCTACCAACATTCAGTCCACCACTTCACTAAAATCTGTTCTGTTCATTGTTACAACTTACAATGCTTGCCACAGCTAACTCAAGCCTGGACGCCTCCCAAAGGGTGGAGAAACTCACAAAAACCCAAGCGCTTTGCACTAGAAACCTCACGCCATGCTAGGGATGTCAGGTGTGGCCTACAACAAGGTATGTCCCCTTCCAATAAATTCAAACCTGCCACAAAATCCCACGAAATCTGCCCCAACTGAGTCACCCAGCCAAGACAAGAATAACCAGATTGCCTTTGATGGATTCGAAATCCTGTCCTCACTTTCTCAGCAAAAATGGTGGTATGGCTAGTCCTAGCAAGTTCTATGGCCAGTTTCGAAACCCTCTACAATCATTACAAAAGCACCCCCAAAATCTTATAAAAATCAAAACCAAGCACTCCAAAAATCAGCACTTCAAAATACCTTGAAAATCATCATTTTTTCTAAAACCCTGAATCCTCAAACTTCATGAAATTCAGTGTGTTTCCTGTGTGAAAACACCAGACCAGCTAGGATGGATCTTGCACCATCAAAACTAGTGAATATTGATGAGGGTTTTCTTCTTCAATCAACTCTTGGAAGAACATTCTGCTATGTGTGCAAACTTGAATAATACAAATGAGAGCTCAAATCTTTCTTTTTATAGAGTTGGAAGGGAAAAAAAGCAATTTTAAATTCAAAATAATTCATTTTCCCTCAAATGTCGTTTGACAATATAAAATTAACTTATGTCCAAGTCCCCTTTTCCCTAGGCTGTAATGTCCCTTTTAATTCCTAAATGGCTGCAGCCTATGTTTCAAAAGAAATCATTAAAGATAATTAATATTCCACCAAACTGGCATTAAATAAAGATTAAGTTGTTAAGAATGGTCAACCGGCAAATGAAGGGTTGTGTCCCTTGAGCAAGATAAGGTATACAAGGAAGGTAGATCTAGAAGGAAAAGGAACGGGAAGGAATTATTAGTGCTAATTACAAGTAATAGACAGCAGCATTAATGAATTAACTTATTTAAAATTAAATTGTCATTCTCCCAATGCTGCAATGAAGAGTTGTAACTATTGAAAAGACAATAGAGGTGAAGAGGTGTGACTCCCTCAAATTTGAGATATAAAAGGGAGAGCATTTCATTTGAGAAAGAGATCCATAACATCATTCAATACTTCAATTGAGAATAAAACCTTATGTTACTTTGCAAATAAATTTAATTATGTTCTCAAGAGTAGTGATGATGTGAGAAAGGATGCGACTCTTAATGTGAAAGGATGTGTCTCTTAATGTGAAAGGTTGTGACTCTTTCAATAAAAAGATATAAAAGGGAGATCATTTCCTTGCGGAGAAATCATCAATTTGGGAATGAATCAATGAATGAATTTGGAAATAAATTATTATTCTCAAAAGGCAGCAATGAAGGGTGGTGACTCCTTCAAGAAATGGATATGAAGGGTAAATCAATTCAGCATATGAATGAAGTTGGAAAAAAGAAGAATAAGAATAAGAAATATAAGACATCTCTTTGGAATAGAGATTGAGAACAACCATTGGTAATATTTTGAAATATAATTGGTGGCAGCCATTTAAGAGTAAATTTATCATCTCCTTAAGAGGTATTTATTTAGAAATCTTCTAGCAAATTGTTTAAGCAATCTATTTTGAATTTATAAAAGTGTCTTGCAAATAGGGAGGCCGTTCAGTCTTTCGAGTCACAAGAGTTGAAGGACTAGAAATTCTTTGTATCAAGCAGACCACCCCGAGATGGATGAATTGGAGGTTCTGCCATATTCGTGGGCTGGGAGGTTGAATGGACCCAAAATCCATTTCCGTGCTCTTGGGCTTGGTTGAAGAGGACAGCCTTCATGCATCTTATCAAGCATGCCACCTCGAGATGGATGAATTGGAGGTTCTGCCATAGGTGGCCGAATGGACCAGAAATCCACTTTTGTGCTCTTGGGCTTGATCAAGGAGGATGGCCAGCCTCCAAGGCAGATTGAGGGATGGAGTGGATCTAAAATCCTTACATATTAATGATGCTATGAACTATGGATCTAAATATTATGATGTGTTAGCTATGATGTATTGATCTCAATATTATGATGTTTTATGTATGAATTAGAATATCATCGTAAAGTTGATACTTGTTATTACTAATATCAGTTTTTAGTGATAATTATTGTTTTGTAGGCCTAAAATTAGGAATTTCCCAAAAGGGAACATTACATAGGCGTTCACTTGAGGGGACACAACATAACTTTATTAAATTAAAGTAAACAATATAACATTAACTTTATAACTTTAGTGTAATAATTTAAATAATCCAAACCACTTTGCGGAAAGCATCGCCAAGACATAAAAAATTGAAATTGATCACGCCAAGAAGCAGCTGGTGTTGAAGAATGATGTCGAGTGCCAAAACAAAAACTTACTAAAAATAACAATGTTCTCCAAGAAATGTGGAGAACAACCCAAATGGCCAAAAATGTTACAAAGAGCATAATCACCATCTTGAATTCCATTTGAACACCAAAACAACACTGGATGCCAAGAAAACTCGAAATTGAGCTCTCCAAGAACCTTGGAGTCCCCTAACCACCATCAATTAGCCTACAAGAACTTTGGAATAGGCTAATGGACACATCAATTGACTAGGCTTGAGAAGGGGACATTACACAACCTAATATTGTCCAAGATGTGGATAATCTCAAAGGTAATTAGTAATTTCTAAAACACAACCTAGTTGTCTTAGAAGCATGTATTGTTAACTTTATAGTTGCTATGTCTCTTGTGGCTCATCGCCATGTTAATATCTCAGATCTTTCTTGTTTTTAGTCTAGGAGATCACTATAAACCAATGAATCACATTGTGCATCACTATGTATTTGCATGATTAAATGTCCAAGTGGGACGAGGATAGCATGAGGCTTAGCTTTTACAACCTTAAGTGGATAGACAATAAATGGCTACATTAAAATTTTTCTTGCACATAATTGTGTTCCGATGAGTCTTAGTTCAATTTGTAAACATTGAACATCTTAGTTGGATCTATGCTTGAGTAGAACTTCATTGTAGTACCTTCTTTTTGTTGACAATGGGTAAATTTTGTGCTAGCAGTTGAAAATTTCATAAAGATTAAAGTAGTTATTTGAAGTTGTATATTGAAGATCTATGGGGAAGAGCCCATACAAGCTTGTCTATGGAACACATATCACCTTACCAATTAAGGGGATCCACAAAGCACAAAAAAAGAGAATCACCCCAAAAATATCTATAGAGAAGAGCATGTATGAGCTTGTCTATGAAACACATACCACCTTACCAATCAACTTAAAATTCCATATATACAGACTTTTGTAGTAGACAACAACAACTATGTTCCACCGAGTTTCGGGATGGGAACAACAACGGATGGGGGGATGCATTTTTGGGACAGATATTTTTGGCGGCCATTTGTTAGGGGATAGTGGGTGATGGCTATTGAAAATATAGGGGAAATTTAAAGAAAAGAATTTCAAATATTCTTATGATAACATTGGTAAGACATTCATCGTATACATTATAGACCTTATTATATAACATTAGAGCTGACTTGAGTGTCATACGAACATTGGAGTCCCAAAGAGATTTCACATGGGGAAGTGTATAGGAATAGTTATGTGGTATGGAACAAGGAACCCAACATCCGAGCTTGTCCATGGAACACAAACCACCTTACCAATCAACTTATAACTCCCTCTATACAGACTTTTGCAGCAGACAAAACAGCTATGTTCCACCAAGTTTCTGGGATGGGGATGGGGATGGCAAAGGATGGGGGGATGCGTTTTTAGGACAAATTCTTTGGGAGGCCATTTTTTAGGGGAACGACTATTAAAAAAAAGAAAATTAAAAAAGCTATTCTCTAGGACTTTAAAGGAAATAAGCTTCATGAATATTCACCAAACCAGTGAAACAAAAATCTGGAAAAAACCCAATTAATCCCGATTTTTAAAAATTTTGCAGGTTGGACGATTTTTTCCTTGATTTTTTGAAAAAATCTTTGACCTTTTGACCTTTTGGTCAACGATTTTTTCCCATTTCAAACTGCAAAATTGCCAAAAAAATGCATTTAAAACTTGCAAAAAAATGCGAATAAAATCACGATGATTTTCGTGCGAAAAAAAAACCATGAGACCATAGCTTGTTCGAAAGCACTTGTTTTAGGCTTTTAGCTATAGCAGCAAGGCAGTGAATTGTTTGATAAAAATGCTTTGGTAGACATGTATGAAAAATGTGGTAGCATAGACAAGGCAGTGAACTGGTTGAAAAATTGCCTCAAAGAAATGTGGTTGCAATTGATTGTCATGGCATTCCAGCACCATGAGACCACATTTCTTTGAGGCAATTTTTGATCTAGACAATGAGTGGATTGCTGGTGATGAATTTGGATTGTTGGTGATGAATTTCTCAAGGTTGAGGATTTTGACATCCTAGCGGAGTCCAACTTTGATACTCATTTGGCTGAATGACTTGGGAGAGGCAAAGCCCTAGGAGCTTCATCATCAGGACCTGCATCCCTCTAGCATAGCTCTATTTATAGTAGCAACTAGCAAAAGTCATTGGCTACTTTTGATTTTTTTGAAACTTTGTATTCAGTTTATAGGTTGACTTTGTACAAACTATATTGTAATTGAAATTTTGTCATCTATTAGTTATGCATTGTCAACTAATGCTTTGGAAGATGTGGAATGCAATGTAATCAGCGATACGAATATAAACAACAAAATCTATTTTCTATGATTCATTAGTTAAACTCTCTATTTTATTTGCTCTCTATAACTCTATTGCTATGGATATACCTTTCAATTGAAAAAAACAGTTTTTGTTTCTTATTCTACAACTTTTTACATTTTTTTAAAAATCCGATTTTTTCAAAAAATCTTGAACTTTTGGTTTGCTGATTTTTTCCCCAATAGATTTTTTTGTTGCTATGCACCAAACCAAACAAAAATCCAAAATAAAACATTTTTTGGGTGATGCAAGATTGCTCTTACACCTTGGATGCTCCAACATTAGACACTTGGGGTAATTTGAGAAGTGATCTTGTCACATATTTGGTGTTCAAGGAAAACCTAGACGGTCAACCTTTGCCTTGGACAACCATGATGAATCTTCAATAGGCCTTCCTTTCCACTTAATCAAGAATTCTTCATATTGCTTGTTTCTTGTACTTTTTCCCCCATGGCTATCCAAAATTTCCTCTATTTCTTCCTTTTCTAGAGTAGATGTTGGAATATTCAACCGTTCTCCTGTTGATCCATCCTCCATGCCTCCTTCATGATACTCTATCAAATCAGCAACGTTGAACATAGGTGAAATGTTAATTCCACTTGCCAACTCCATTTCATATGCATTTCTTGAATCACGTCTCTTTAGGATCCTGCATGGCCCAAACTTTTTCATTTTTAACTTATTATATGTTCCTACAGGGAACCCTTCTTTTCTTAGACAAACCATAACTTCATCTCCAACCTTGAATTCTTTAAACTTTCGCTTCTAGTCTACCTCATCCTTGTATTGAGTATTCATCTTATTAATGTGCTTCCTTACCTCTTTGTGCAAATTGTTCAAGTGCTTTGCAAAGTCCTTGGCATCGACATTACTCTTTTCTCCTTTGTCTATCTTTCTCAACCTAGAAGCATTACTCAGACTACTCCCATATACAATTTGTAATGGGGATTTACCAATACACTTGCTGATAGAATTGTTGTATGCAAATTCCGCCAGTGGTAAAATCAAATCCCATCCCTTGGGCTTATCTCCACTAAGCATCTCAACAGGTCGTCCAAACTTTTATTCACCACCTTTGTTTGTCCATCAATCCGTAGATGTTGTGCAGAATTGAATTTCAAATTAATCTTCAATTTCTTCCATAAGGTCCTCTAGAATTACCCAACAAACTTGGTATCTTTATTTGAAACTATACTCCTTGGTAGACCTTGAAGTCTAACCACCTCCCTAAAAAAGAACTCGACATTGTGAACAACATTACTATTCTTCTTGCATGGAATGAAATATGCCATCTTTGACAATCTATCAACCACCACAAATATTGAATCATGTCCTCTTTGTGCCTTTGGTAAACCCATAACAAAGTCATGCTGATATCTTCCCACATCTTGGTGCAAATTGTGGCTAGTAATAATTATCACTAACAAGAGCAATGGTCTTATCTTGACCGAAGTGTCTTGCCAATCCTCCACTATGCTTCTTTGATCAGGTTCTCTCTCATAGAACTCCTTAGAATGCACAATCGACTTCCTTTGAGCAACATACCATCTTGGATTATGAAATCCAATGATCCCATCCTATCCATAGCAATAGGTTCCAAACAAGCTTTCCAAGCCTTTACAGTCTAGATCTTTAGGATACAAATTTTTGATTTCTTCAAACCTATCAATCTCCATTTGCATCTCTGTCAACAAACTTTTCCTTCTGATTAAGGCCTCTACAACGTTGTTTGACCTTCCACTTCTATGTTTCAAAACAAAAGTATAACTTTGTAAAACCTCAACCCATTTTAAGTGCCTTTGATTCAATATATAAAAGAATCTCTGTAAAAACTCAACCTATTTTAAGTGCCTTTGATCTAGTATATAAAACAAACTCTTTTGGCAACAAATAATGTCTCCATTTCTTCAAAGCTTGAACTATAGCATAAAACTCCTAATCATAGACATAATACTTTTTCTTGGCATCATTAAGCTTCTCATTGAAATAAGCAATGGGTTTACCTTCTCGACTCAAAATAGCTCCTATGGCACTACCACTAGCATCACAATCTACTTAAATACTTTATTGAAATCCGGAAGTGCCAAAACAGGTTGCTCTGTGACTTTATTCTTCAACAAATAAAAACCCTTGGCTACTCCTCAAAAGATTATTGATATTCATAATTGCGTGTTTACAAAAGGAGACGAAAGCTCCTTATAAAGAAAATTACAAGACAATGTTTCTAAAAAGAAACAATCGTTAACAGAAGCAAACTAAAGCAATAAATTGAAAGATGCTAAAGCCAACTAAAGCGTAAACAAAAGTTACTAAAACTAAGTTAACTAAAGGTAAACAAACGACTTACTAAAGCTAAGATGACTATTAATATTATAATAAATATTTTAATATCCTCCCTTAATGGTCATCCTACAAACAAAAACTAAGTCTACCCATATTCAAATGGTGTGCTGGTCATCAAAATGCATAATATGCAAACTCCTTCTGCTCAGTATACTCCGCCATTTGAGCACTTTGCTGAGACACTTCGTGGTTGGCCTTCTCATCAGCCAATCGCTTTTTACAAAACTTCTGGATATGACCAATCTTCCCATAGTAATGGCTATTAATAGACTTCTTGGAGCCCTCCTCTGAATCGCCTCGTCCTTTCTGTTGTGTGGACTTGCCTTTACCAACGTCCTTGGCAGTAAATGCTTGTTCAACATTGAGAGACTCACTACTGCACCCAAACTGCTTCCTCCACCTATCTTGTTGCAAAAGCTTGTTGCACAACTCATCTAACTTCAAGTCAACATTGGTGGATGTAATGTTGAGCGTTTTGATGAAGTGCTCGTAGGAACGTGGCAAACTTTTCAAAGTGATCACCACCATATCCTCCTCTTCCATCTTACGACCAATGGCCTCCAGTTGGTCGCGAATATCTTTGATTTTGGTCAAGTGCTCCTGCAAAGACATTTGGTCATCTGTCACAATGGAAAACATCATATTCTTCAGGAAGAAAGCCCTTCCCTTGTTTGAGGTTTCATGAAGATCTTTCAAATGCTTCTAGATTTCCACAATAGACTTACCAGATGGTATTTTTGGTAACATCTCATCAGTGACGGATAATTTTAGAAGCATAGCTGCCTCCCTATTACCTCAATCATACTTGTGTTGATCCTTCCTAGCAGAGGTGGGGGGAACTTTTGTCCCTAGAACAAGCACATCCAAACACCGGTACTCAAAGATGGTAAGCATCCTCTGCTTCCACGTGTTGTAATTCTTTCCATTGAACCTCTGCATATTTTCCAACATAAAATTGGACAAAGACGCCATCCCTCTTGTTTTCCAAAGCAAGAAAAATGAGGTAACTTTGGGATCAGTTGGCACAAACCATGGACAATCAGCTGGCACAACTCACGATTTTTCAAAAATCGTCTAAATAGAGGCTCACAAACTATAAGATTTTTTAGAAAAACCTTCAAAAACTTTGAAAAAGTACGATTTTTTCAAAAAAAATTGCAAAATAGAAATTTTTTCAAAAACTGTTTTAGCAAATTTTTTCAGAATTTTTTTTTAAAAACTCTTTGCAGAAATTTTATTTTTCCTAGAAAAATTCTGTCAAAAATGGCTCAAAAATGAACCCTTTAGGCTGCCATGAAATCTGGAAAATCAAGAACTTGAAAAAAAACACAAACCCTAATTGCCTTATAGAGCCACGATTTTGAAATCGCCCAAAAATTCAAAAAATCCTTGAAATGAAAATCGCCTAGAACATCACATGAAAATGCCCAAAAAATTGTGAAAAAGATCCTTCACAAATGCAGAAATCCAGCAACAAAGAAGGTTGCGATTTGAGCAAAATACATTAGAAAACAAATTGTGCGCATCAAAAAAATTAAAAAACCCTTCAATCACCACGAAAACCTAGCAAACCTGCACTCAAAAACATTGACGCCTTTACACAAAAGAAATACGATTTTCTTCATTAGACACGAGTAGGAACAAGAAAAATCCGATGGGATTCTTGCCCAAATCGCGTGGACTGCAATAGATGACGATACCGCAAGAAGAAGCAGAGAAAATCACGCGATTTGAACTCTGTATATTAGCGAATTTAAGCTCCAAAAAACCATGCGATCATTGCAAAGAATTAACGGAAAATCTCATGCTGAGAGTGCCCAGAAAAACTTTTGAATGCCCACAAAAAATACTGCAGAATAAAAAAACACGATTTTCTTTTGAAAAATCCGCGATTTTTTTACCTTTGAAAGAAACCCACGATTTCTTCTAAATTTTTTTTTTGAAAAAAAATCGACTCTCAAAACTTTAGCAATAATTTCTTCGATTTTTTATTAAAAAAAAGAGTTAAAAATAATCAGGTTCAAGCCTAAGCTTTGATGCCATGAAAAGATTATTGATATTCATAATTGCATGTTTACAAAAGGAGACGAAAGCTCCTTATAAAGAAAATTACAAGACGATGTTTCTTTTTGATGTTTCTAAAAAGAAACAGTCATTAACAAGAGCAAACTAAAGCAATAAATTGAAAGATGCTAAAACCAACTAAAGCGTAAACAAAAGTTACTAAAAACTAAGTTAACTAAAGGTAAACAGATGACTAACTAAAGCTAAGATGGCCATTAATATTACAATAAATATTTTAATAACTCCTATAGTCCATTTAAACTCTTTTCTATCCCCTCTCATTGTCTCAGTTAGGGGTGCACAAATGCTATTGAAATTCTTGATAAATTTTCTATAAAAACTTGCCAAACCATGAAAAGATCTTACCTCTATAACACTCCTTGGTGTAGGCTATTCAATGATAACCATCACTTTCTTTGGCCCATCCTAAGACCTTCAATTGAGATAACAAATCCTAGATACACTAGCTCCTTTACAAAATTGCATCGCTTCAGATTAATCAACAACTTCCTCACTCAGCCTTTCAAGTTTTTTTTGGATATATATCAATTGCTCTTCCAAGGTCTTACTGAAAATCAAAATGTCATCCAAATAAACAATAACAAATTTTCCCAATTTTTTTTTTTCAATACCTCATTCATAAGCCGCATAAATGTGCTTGATGCATTGGTTAGCCCAAATGGCATAACTAACCACTTGTATAGGCCCTCCTTAGTCTTGAAGGTTGTCTTCTGCTCATCTCCTTCTTTGATTTGGATTTGGTGATGTCCGCTCTTTAAATCTATCTTCGTAAAATACTTGGCTCCACTCAAACAATCCATAATGTCGTCCCTTCTCGACAATGGAAATTTGTACTCAATCACGATCTTACTGATGGCTCAAGAATCAATGCACATTCTTCACTCTCCATCCTTTGGTGCTAGTATTGTAGGTACCACACAAGGGCTCAAACTCTCTTTGATTAAGCCTTTCTTTAACAACTCATGAATGTGTCTATTTAGTTCCTCATTCTCTGTCGGAGTCATCCAATGGATTGCCTTATTTGGCAAACTGGCTCTTGGTACTAAGCCCATATGGTGACTTATCTTTCTCATGTGTGGCAATCCTTCAATTACATTATCTAATACAATGTCATGAAACTCTTTCATCAAATTTGAAACTTTTGTAAGTATATCTTAATCTTCTTTGTTGCCTTTTGAAATCAATGCATAGCACATATGCTTGTGCTTCATAACATCCAAAAATTTCTTGCCATCAACCAAACAAATTCTTGCACTACCACATACCTTCACTTCCACTTCCTTCAAGGGATTCAACTTGTGGCAAACTCAATCCTTTCTCAAGGAATATGTGTTGGCATGGCCATCATGTACTGCATGCTAATCAAATTGCAATGACACGACCTCCCTAATAATATATGATGAGCATCCATAGGCATGATGTCACATAGTACCTCATCATGGTAATTCCCAATCTTGAACTTTACTAAGCATTGCTCATTGACCAAAACCCTATGGTCCTTTTGCAACCATGCAATTTGACATTGATGTGGATGTTTCCTCCTCTCCAACTACAATTTGTTAACCATATCCTTTGAAACAAGATTATAAGTGCTACCACTATCAATGATAACCTTACAGCATTTACCTTCAGTTTTGCATTTAGCGCGGGATAAAATTTTCCTCTGAACTGACTTTTTCTCCTCATTCAACAAGGCTCTCCTCGTGACAAGAGCTTCTCCTCTTTCTGCATCTTTAGAATGCTTGGATTCAACATCTTCATCTACATGCGCAACTTGTGCATTATCTTTATGTCTTTTATTTGTCCTTCCTTGATGTTGTGGACACTTGTATGCTCGATTTCCTTCTTCTCCACATTGGAAACAGGTTCCATGGAAGCCTCCTCTTCCTCTTTGTTCACCATTATTTTGATCACAAGGATAGTAGGCATTGTCTTCTTTCTGGTTTTGACTAGTATTGGCTTCTTCATTCTTCTTTTGATCTTCATTTTGGCCTCTATAGACAGGCTTTCCACCACGACCTTTTCCTCTTTGCATGCTTTCAAACCTTTTGTTCAACTTCTCTTCTACCTTCATGGAAAATTGGTAGGTAGCTTCTATGGTGGTCATTCTAACTAGACTCAAATCCTCTTGGATGCTCGGTCTCAACCCATTGATATAACGGGCTACCTTCTCCTTGTTGGCCTCTGAATGGCTTGTTTTGATTATGACCTTGTAAAACTCCTTCATGTATTCTTTAACAAATTTGTTCCTTTTCTTCAATACTTGCATCTTCTTCAACAACTCTAACTTATAATCAATAGGAATAAATTGCTTCTTTAGCTTCTCCAACATCTGAGCCCATCTTGTAATCTTTCCTTTTCCTCTTCTATTTCTTTCTAGCTGTACCTCCTTTCACCAAATATTGGCATGACCTTTCAATTTGGTCTTTGCAAATTTGACCCGTTTAGGATCTTCTACATCTTCATACTCGAAATACTCCTCCATATCATTTATCCAATCGATTAACCCTCCAGATTGAGATTTTCAGAATAAATAGAAACTTCAATCTTAGGCCTTTTTCCAATCTTGGCAATGGCCTTTAAGAACTTAACTTGCTTAGGGTCTCCTGCAACATCTTGTTCTTCTTCAAACTGCTCTTCTTCTTCAGCTTCATCTTTGCTCTCTTCTCATTTTCTAGGATCAAGTCCTCTAGGAATCTTCTCTTGGAGTGCATTAATCTACCTTTGGAGGGCCCTAAAACCCTCTTCTATAACAACTGCATTTCTCCCATCACAGTTTCTTTGTGGAGACATTTTGTCAAATTTCTCTCACATCCACAATCACAAGTCTTGGCGCAAACTACCTCATGTTTGGTGGTCTGTTTACCCATTTAGGAACTCCTTCTTTGATACCACTTGATGAAGGGGTAAATCACAGAACATACAACAACACAAATTTACACATGAAAGTATGAATTCTTTAATGAAAATATTACTATTTACATGAGAGAAATATGAAATGAAACATAGGATCAAATCCTCAACAAGCTGCAACACATTACAACTTCATTCCTAGGTTTTTGGAGTGTTTATGCTACTTTGTATCTTTAAATCTGCTTTTGTTTTTTTGCCTTCTCTCCTTTCTCATGACTTACTACCTTCCCATCATCACTCCACTACATGGAAATGCCATAAATTATGTCATAAATAACCTTGGGCGCCTCAAAGCAAAATTTGAAATTTGTAACTCCTGCCTCAAAAATAGCTCAACTTCCAAGAGCCATAACTTTTGATCTGGGCACCTGATTGATTTCATTTTTTTTAAATTGAAGTACTTGGAGTGCTCTACGACATAGTCACCAACTTGTGGGGCCAAAAAAAGTCGTTTGTAGCCTCAAAACTCAATTTGAAGAATTTTCCAGGATTTCAGAAACTTAAATAATTAATATCTTCAATTCTAGAGCTAATCTTTACTTAAAACTCACCCACAATATGCAATTTACCATTATGGAGCTTTGGGGTAAAATTCAAGTCCCTATGTGCTCATATGCAAACTTTCTAAAAATAGAAACATTGTTATTTTTAGCTCTTTAAAATTTGAAAATTCTAACTATTCTCCAAGACTTTAAAGGAAATAAGCTTTATGAATATTCGCCATACCAAATAGAAATCCGAAATAGAACATTTTTTTGGGTGATGCAAGACTGCTCTTACACCTTGGATGCTCCTACATTGAAAAATAAAAGTCTATTCGATTCTTTTCTTTTGATTGGAGAAGATCATGATCTTGGTCTTGCTAGTGTTAACTTGCATACCCACATCTTTGCAAAAGTGCTAAAGGGAAAACAAATGCTCTTGTAACTTGTGTTCCACGGCCTTTTGGGGACGGGGATGGGGGGACGGCTGGGGACGCGTTTCCGGAACGTTTCCTAGGGGGCCATTTTTAGGGGACGGTAGGGGATGGCTACATACAAAATACATATATATATATATGATTTTTTCAAAATTTATTAATATATTATAGACAGAGAGAGGGAAAGAGAGAGATATATGTCAATAAATTAATAATTGATAACAACAATATCAATATATAAATAAATCACGATGCATATCAATATACTCATAAATGTAAAGTATGAAAGAGTATGCATACCTATATTGATATTTACAATATCAATATGCATACTCTTTCATACTTTACATTTATCAATATAGGTATGCATATCAAATATCAAGCCATCTCAGCATTTGTCAGTATGGGGGAGGAACACCAATTCATAGAAAATCCACTGCTTTAGGCTTTTTATTCTCTATTCTCTTTTCCAAATGGCAAAGCTTCTGTGTAAATTTGTGCCATATATAGCCCTTTCTTTTCTCACAACTATTATCAATGTTGGTTTATCGCAATCCAATTTTTTTGTTCCAAGTAATGTGGGCTTCCATTGTTTAGCATTATTTAGATATTTTATTTTTAAAACATGTAGAATGCTATTATTCTAAAACTAACAATTACAAATTACTAATTAGTAGAAATTTTTTAAACTATCTGTTTAAAGAAATATCTACAGTCTATTTCAGATTCTATTTGTCACATCTACAGCCATGTCAAAATACAAACTGTCAAATTTTAGGCTTGACTGCATCAAGTGACAGTGTTGAGATAGAGCACCAAACCAAACAATTGTTAAAGGAAATATACAGCACACTGCTTCTTGTGGATCTCCGGTAGCCCTGCCCTTCTAGTGCCAAAGAAAGAGCACTATGAGTGGCAGCCACCAACAACTTATAAGACTTTTAACAAAATCACTGTGAAGAATGGGTACGAACTTCCTAGGATATGATCATCGAGATCAACTTCAATTTTGGATGTCACTAAATCTGCACGGACTCTTGTGATGTAGGAAAAAAACCTTCTAGATAAAGTGTTGAGTTTTGCAAGTTGTGAATCAGGTTAATCACTTGTTTGACTTTGTTAATGTACCTGCCATATTCAGGCACAGTATGAATGATATTTTCACACCGTATCAAGGCAAATTTGTAGCTGTCTATATTGACAACATCTCAGTCTATAGCAAGTCGTGGGATGATCAACTGGTGTGGACAGTGTTGGAGCTTCTTTGTCAACACAAGCTCCAAGGCAAGATGTAAAAGTAGTTAGCACTTATTCGTATATAAAAACACAATAATAGGCATCTTATATGTGAATAAAATATTGGAATGCATGAATATGACTATCTATAAGTAATCAATGAATAGGTGGATATCCATATATAATCAAATGAGCAACACATACAAATGATCAACCTAATGTAGAATCAAAGAGAGTGGAAAAGGTGTGTGAAAATAAGTATATACATGGGGACAGATACATGCAAATCATTATTTGAAAGAGAGTACACAAAGACTGCAAACGAACAAATGTAAAGTATGAAAGAGTATGCATACCTATATACAGCCAATGTATAAGAATATATGCCCACCTATTTGTGCTCATAAGTATATACACAAGCGAGTGAAAGATGGACAAACTTATATGCAACCAAATAAATAAAAATGTTTCAGAATGAGCTTGCAATTGGATGGTCATTATTTGACAGAGAGTACACAAAGACTGCAAATGAACAAATGTAAAGTATGAAAGAGTATGTATACCTATATACATTTATGGAGATATTACCCAGTTCGATAGTCATGAAACTTTATTAAGTTTCATTTACATTTTACTCTATAGTTTTTGGAGAAAAATTTATGTCGCCAGTCAACGTGGGCCCCACACAACATTTAGCAATAGGTAAAAATATTAAAAAAAACAAAGTTTTATATTTTTTTAATGTCTAGAGGATTTAGGCACGCGGGGGACGGTTAGCCGTCCCTGGGTACGGCTAACCGTTCCCAGCCAAAAGGAAACGTTTCCTACCGTTTCCTGTGAATTTTCTTAATTTGGGGACGGCCGGGGACTGTCCCCGATGCGTCCCCTTGTCCCCAAGACGGATGGGGACAGGTATAGGGGGTTTTGGGGCAGGGGACGCTTCCCTGTGTAACACAGCTTGTAACCCTTGAGCGGACCTAGCAACCGAAATAAGATCATTGGCATATAAAAGAAGCCTAAGAACATATTCCCCTAGAAGAACACTATCCCCACCTTTCAAATTCAACCATACTTCAAGTTCGATGATATATAGGCCAAAAATTGTTGAAGGTAACAAGGACCTTTGCTTAACTCCAATGTCTGTCTTGTTGGGGCTCAAATTGGTAGTGCCCTTTTTGCTTGAGTCCCTTCGTTTTTCTTTTGTTGTCTAGGCCATTTGTGTCTCATTGTTGATAATCGATTTGAGAAAGTTTGAATGGGTCATGTTGCTTTTGTTGTACCTTTGGTTCTTGTATCATGCCCTTTCCCCCTTTCATGTCTTAGTTAAGTATGAGAGTTTTCTTCTTAGTTCTTGTCAGGTCTTGGGCTCGAATAGGAACTTGGAACCTTAGGTTCCAGATCCTTGTTCCCTCCCACGGCTTGTGTGTTGCACTTGTTTTCATTCTTTTCTTTTGGTTCCTAACTGGGCCTTGGTTCCCTGGTTGGAACTTGGAACGTAAGGTTCCAAGTCTGCACACCTTTTTGTTGTCCTCTTTCCAGTTCCCTATCGGGCCTTAGGCACTAGTAGGAACTTGGAACGTTAAGAGTTCCAATTCCTCGTTGCCTCTTGAAGTCTAGTCCTTGCCGCACTCTTTTCCCTTGTTCTTCATCGGGTCGTGGGTCCCAGGTTGAAATTGGAACTTGAAACCTTAGGTTCCATGTTCCAGGTTCTTCTCGCCTTCCGGTCCTTGCTTTGTTCCTCTTCTCCTTCTCTGGCTTGTGGGTCCTAGGTTGAACTTGGAACCTTAGGTTCCATGTTCTAGGTTCTTCTCACCTTCCTGTCCTTGCTTTGTTCCTCTTCTCCTTCACTGATTTGTGGGTCCTAGGTCAGACTTGGAACTTGGAACCTTAGGTTCCATGTTCTATGTTCTTCTTGCCTTCCGATCCTCACTTTGTTCCTCTTCTCCTTCATCAGGTTGTGGGTCTCGAATTGGACTTGGAATCTGGAACTTCAAATCTAGGTTCTAGGTTTTGGTTGCTTCCTGTTGCTCGGCTCTCGCTCGTGTAGGTTCCAATTTCCTCTTTGATCCTGACACTCGCCCAAGTTCTAAATTCCTCTTCAGACCCAATGCTTGCCAGTGCACTTCAACATTCTAGATGCTCGCTCCTAGGTTCCAATTGGAACCCAAGATTTGCGGGGCACCTTGGTGGTTCTAGGTTCCTCTTGAGATCCATCCCCTGACTGAAACCTAGTCATCAAAAAGCACATCTTTTGAAAACATGTTTAGGCACCAAAGTTCCAGACGCCCTGTTTTGCTCAACCAACTACCTGCCATTAATATAGGTTGCCCAACTACTAGAATTCAATGTAGAGACCCTCTTTCGGTTTGAGGCCTCTATTTGGAGCAGCACTAGGAAGTGGAGCAATATTTTTTGGACCCAACACCTCCTAAAACATTCTAGAGTACTTGCTTGAGTTTTGATTTTTACCTAAACCTCTTCATAGAGACTATTGAGTCATGGACAACTACTCTAAATTGCACTGGGATACCAAGACCTTTCATTCTACATCATAAATTATTTCTAGGGATTGTGTCGAAAGCCTTCTTGAAATCAACAAAACAACAATAAGCTTACTTGTTCTCATTCCAGACTTTTCCAATGATATGTCTCAATGTGATTCCATGATCGATTTTTGAGTACTTTGGACTGAAACCTGCTTGCCATTTTACTCTCATTTCTTTTTCTTTTGCTCACTTGCTGATTCTGTGCTCAACCATGCTTCCAAACAACTTTGAAAACAAAAGATTGATCGTGATGGTTTGATAGTTGGAAGGATTGTTAACTGCTCTCTTTTCTTTTTCTCTTGCCCACTATTTGATTTTGTGCTCAACCATGCGTCCAAACAACTTTCCAAACAAAGGATTGATTGTTATGGTTTGTTAGTTGGAAGGATTGTTAATATCACTATTCTTAAAGAGGGTTATTGCTAAGCTGGTAATCCAATCTTTTGGAAACCCATGTTGAATGATGCTATTGAGTATTTTCACAATGTGAGGGGTGAGGATTTTCACCTCCCATTTTAGGTATTCATCTTGAAGTTCAACCATGTCACTATCCTTTCCTGCACCTAATTTCTTAATACCTTTCTTAACCTCTTGCAAAGTGAATAATTTTGTTGTTTTGTTGTCTCAACCCTTGACTCTTGCTTATACAAACCATCGAGTGGCTCTTATGTTATTCTTTGTTTGTTCTTTGTTGATTGAAGTTCCCTCCAAAATAGTTCTGGGTTATTCTTACCTCGACATATCAGCTTTTCTCTCATTGTGTTCATGAACACCTCTTTTTTAATTCCTACAATCTGCTTGTGTAATTTTATGTTCTCCTTCTCTTTATCTGGTTTCTTAAGAGCTCTCCTTGCAGCCTTGCAATCCTCATCAAACCGAGCTTTTGCTAGAAAATGATTCATTTTCTTCTTCTTGTTCTTTGCTTTTTTATAACTGTCAAGTGAATTATGCTTGTTAGCTCACGACTCTTTGGACCCTGTCATCTTTTTCTTTGTGCATTAATTGCCTTAGTCATTCCTTGAAGATATCACAGTTTTCTTGGGTTAAAAGAATTTTTCCCTTTGTTAAGAAAATGAAAGTCAATATGTTGGCATGAATGTATAACATGTAATAATAAAAAAAGAAAAGAAAATAGAAAATCAAAGGAGCAAACATGTGATATGCATTTCAGCTCTTTCCTTTCCTTAATGGTGACCACACATTAAATGCCAAAGACATTTTAACACTTTATATAAATCATGCCTGTATAGGAAAAGAAAATTAAAATAAATAAATATACAGACATTTAACCTCCTCCAAATTAAACACTAAAAAAATTGATAAAATTTGTAAAAGTAGAACACTGCTAAACAAGCCTGCCTTGTAAATAAACACAAACTGCCTCCAAATCACAGTGATTAACAAGAAATATGGCATGGAATTTGGCTGGAGGAGAACTCAATGGAAAATTTGGCATTTGACCAGATCTTCCTATTTTGAGGAAAAATAATTTTCTATAGATTTTGTTGGTGTGTGCACCCTGGGGCTGCTAAAACAAACCCCACATGGCTCTACTGTATATGTTTTTATCCATTATAAAACCCCAATTTTTTGTTAGAAAAAAATTATTTGTTTTTTTGATTGGGCTATAGGGGATGGCAAGCTGTCCCTTGGTGTTTCCAGATGTTTCATAAAAAACTTTGATGTCCCAGGGATGTTTCCAGTGTTTTTGACGAATCAGGGATGGCTGGGGGATGTTTCCAACCTGTCCCTGCGTCGCTGAAACATTTCCATTAGGGGATGGGGTTAGGAAATGCAGGTGATGCTTCCCTGGGGTACATAGAACAACTGTAATATCTGCAACTTCTCCACTTCAACTTGTGATTCATTTGTCAATTTTGTAGACTTAGGCAACCCTGATTCTTTTTGCAGCAATTTCTTTTGTTTAGCATAGTGTTGTTTGCTTCATGTTTAGAATGTTCGAACTCTGAAACTTGGCATTTTTGATTTGCCACCTCCAATTCCAGCAGTATCATTGCTTTGTGTAATTTTTCATCCTTTCATTCTCCACTTCTCCATTTATTAGTTTTTGCTATACCAAATAAAAAAATCTTATGATATTGACATACTTCTGTGTACAACGTATGCACTTTGTGGTGTACTTAAATCATGTATTCATCATTGAAATATGGTTGAGTGACAAATGGAGTGTACTGGATTTTCCTCAACACATACATTAGTAAGACTGCCAATTTCTGTTATAAATCTGTCAACCTTTCCTCATAAACTTGTGTAAGCTTTTCCACAAAAGCAGACATTTCTTTTATGTCTTCTTAGTGGCTATACTTTCCATATTTAATTACAGTTTTTAACCTCATAGCAGAATTAACAACATCATCTACTAAGTGCTGCTGTGACTTATTTCTCATGATCCATAGACAGGTGATATTGGATTTAATCTTTCATTCGAAAATCACAACCCACTGTTGAAATATTGGGTCTCCAAAGTTTGGTATGCTTGGTTCAAAATCTTTCCCTTCTTGATCTATATACTGAATATAATATCACTTCTTAAGTCTGGGACAGTCTTTCTACCTTCATATCATCCTCCATATTCCTCAGTTGTTCGCAACTTCATGGTATTTTGAATTTTCTTTGTTCTTCCACAATACCAATTTTATTATCAGCAGAAAATTCAACTGAACATGAATATAATTTACTACCTGCGACATCCTCTAAAATTATCTGTCATTTGGATAGAAAATGGATATTTCTTAGTAAGCATTATCAATCTGCATATATCCCTGTATAACCTCATCTACATTGTTTTTGGGTGTTGTCATCACTGGTGATACCTAATCACTTCTTGCTGCTTTGAATATTATTCCTGTCTTCAAAATGATCCCAATTTGTTCATGTACCTAAGCTGCTTGTCTTGGATTCATTCTATAAGGTAGTCTCCTTACGGGTATTGTGCCGTTTAAAAGGTCAATACGGTGCACATACAACTGTTTTGGGACTTCTTTCATATCCTTGTAAGTTCATCCAAAAGCTTATCTATGTTTTTGAAAACTATCTATGGCCACCCTTTTGATCTGGAATCTAGATATTTCATATTGTAATCATTTTTTTCCTTATGCAATGCCTATATTAATTTTCTTGTATGGCTGGACCCATATAAGGGATACTTATTTCCTACAGGGAATTGTACGCAGGTTGCATATACAGTTCAATATTTTTTGTTTGATATTTACTCTGGTATGGTGTATCATCACTTTGTTCCACTGTCTCACTTTCATTTACCACATAGCATGGATAACTGTAAAACAGAGGTCAGGCCTTGGAATGTGTGAAGATGAAATCAAGTTAGGATCAGGTTATTTGTCAACTTCCACATAAGAATGCCATTTTTTTGCATGAGTCATTGCATTAGGGACAAACAGGTAAAAAGGGAGTCCAAAACAAAGGGAAAAAATGCAAGGTATGCATTTTTCATCATCACAGAACTGTCTACTTTTCTGCAGGATCTGCAAAACAGCAAGCTCCTTTTTTGATTTCGTGCATGATTTATTGGCTGAGATTTGAACTGAGTGCTGAGAACTGAGGCAAAGGATCTAATTAGCCCTTAAAGGGCAGACTCAGTTTAGCTGACATAGGAGAATAAGATGCGTGTGCCAGAGTTTGGGTAATTACAATGGCAACTGTAGAGGTTGCTGCTTGCTGCTTAGCTTTATGCCTGCAAGTTGCTATACAAAGATAGAATCAAATACTTTGATATCAGCCATAAACGTCAATGGAATTGGTTTTTTAAGTGCTTTTTGTAGAGTATATTATGTTTTTTGCCCTTGCTATGAGAGGTCTTGTATTTTACCTACTTATATGTTGACCATGCTCTACTATATTATCCTGTAGCATCTGGGATCCAGGGAAAGTTTTCATGGTAAAAATGGGAGAATAGAGCTCTGATGTGGAATTTTCAACAAAGCGATAGGAAACTCCCAGGACCATGAATCACATAAGATCCATTTAATTGTTCAAGAAATTGCAGGAGTTTTAACTACATTTATTTTTCTCCCCTTATTTGTGGGTGTAATTTCTCATGGATTGCTATTAGAAATAAAATTCTTTTGCATGGAAGAGAGATCTTAAAATTGGCTAAATATAATGTTTGAACACGTGCTTAAGAAAGTATACTTGGTGCTTTTGATACAGGTGCATTATTTCAATTGGCATTCATTCGGCATTTGGAGGAGTCAGCTGGTATTGCATAGCCTTTCCTTGGAAATTATACTGCTTCTATTGGTGCTTTTGTTCCTAATGAATATGGTTATAAGGTTTTACTTTTTCTTGATAAACACTGGGGACATTTCTGCCAAGAGAGCATGGAGCAATTTGGATTTTTGTGGATTTGTCATTAATGCCTTAATTTCTTGTAAAATCAATTGAATTTCTGGGAGTTGTACTCTTTAATAGTCCTTTTTATTTAATTGGTCTGGATTGTGATTTGCTTTGCATATTTCATGATTTGCAAACTTAACATTTTCTTTTTGTAAAGTAAGATTTGTTCCTTGTAATTGTGTTTATATGTTCATGGAATAGCAAGATCCTAGAGAGTCTGTATAGGCATACTGCTTTTTATAATTACAAATTAGCTAGCATATCTCTTTCAATTTAATCTTGATCTAACCCTTGGCAAATAATTGCCATTATATGGTCTTTTGATTTATCAGGTTTATCAAAAAGACAATTGGATGGTTGAAAATTTGAAATACACATGCGAATTTTTACCTTTGCTTAATAGTGGTTAATATTCAGTTTCAAACAACCATAGTCAAAATTTAGCTTTGATCATTTGTGCTTTATCATGTTTTATTCTATACTTACTTAGTTGTGGTTGATTTATGGCTGCCATGACCCATTAGTCTTGGCTAATTTTAAATGCAATTAGTTACAGTTGCTAAACCATGGATAGTTGGTACATGGTTGATCGATTGCCCTGACAAGCATATTTATTTATGAAAAAGTATATATTCTAATGCTTAGAAAATAAAGCTCGTTGTTTGTTATCATATGGTTTAATTGTCGAAAGGTGCTTGGTCAATTTGATTGTTGCAAAACCTTTTCATGAATTTCAGTTGTGTGTTTGAACTTTGTTTCATGGGCAGATCTATGATACCATGTTTTATGGCTTATTTAATAGATGGTAGAATTGTACACACAATATAAGCTGTTTTGGGATTTCACAAAGTCTGTCACACGACCTGTACTTGAAAGGACTTGGTGAAGCTGAAGAGTAAGAGTACAACTCTTTCTCGGAAAATTACTTGAGAAAACCTCCGGAAAATGATAAATGCAAGAGAGAAAAAGAAGAAAAATCGCAACCCAAAAGACATTTCTTATTGCATGCCAAATCCACTGAGTAGACATATAAACAGGTATCAAATAGGGGAAAATCAATGTAACATTGTAATAGAATGTACATCTAGGAGGTTTTGGGATACTTGTGATTAAACACATGGTAGTTACTTAGTAAATGAACTTTTGGCTTGCTTGTATTGACAATGGGTATTGCAATCCATATTCCAAATCATTTATTTCATTTTTATATGCATGTTCTCTAATTCTGTTCTACATGGATACATATGGGAGATGCATGTTTATTGACTCTTGATGATAGAATATGATGACTGCAAAGTAGCTTTGTGTCAGTGAATCTGACTGACATCGGAGGAGTGTTGTAGAGTTAATTTATGCCCCTATTTCCTACAAAGTGAACTCAAACAGATTTTCAACCTTTCTCATGTAAAAAAGGACAATCAATCACAAAATAGTGCAAGAAAGGGTCAAAATTTGGTTAGTTTGTGTACTCTGGAGAATGTGTCGTCCACCCAGCTGCTAGGAGGGAAAGATAAGGAGCTGAGTGTATACTCAAATCTGTAATGCCCTAGCCATTCTGAAACCAGAAAAGGGTGAATATATTAAAGGCTATAATAGCTGGATCTTGAATTTGTTATAAATTTTAGGTAAACCTACTGATGGTGAGCACAACTATTACTTACAATGTACATTAAATGATGGCCTTAGAAATTTGTTTCAAGGAATTTTAATACAACATCCAGCAATTGAGATAGTGCAATAAAATATTTGATATTGAGAAGCAACACATACAGTCATAATGTATATTGACCAATGGCAAATATGCATTAGGAATGAAGTTAACGATCAAGAAAAAGGAAAGCAAACCAGAAAGACTGGTAAATAGTGCCTAAAATGTTGAATAAGGACATATAAAAGAGGAATGACTTGTAAAAATCTGTTTCATTTATGATGTAAAGATATGACAAGAAGAGTTCTTGTTCAACCTCAAGAACAATCCTAAAGAAGAGAAACAATTGTGACATGCACAACTAGTCACAATAAATTGAGGATATAACAGTATGATCACACATACATGTAGAAACAAAACAAGAGATAAAATGGACCCTAAAATTGTTGTAATGAACTCTTCATCATGGTCTTATATACATTTACAAGAGGAAGGATGTGTGTGAGCACAATAAGGTCAGGTATATGCAAACTGCACAAAATTTGGGCATCTTGGTTTCACCCAAGTTAGTTATATATATTTGTAGTTAGAAGTGCTAATGTGAACTGAGCTATTTATACAGTTAGATATTTATAAAGTGAATTATAGTTTCTAAATGTGGAAATTCCTCATCAAAAGTTAATGGAGAGAACCACATAACATGTGTGAAGGCACCTTTGTGACTGAATTGTTAAGTATTGATTTGCTTTTGTTGAGTGGTGCAAGTGTTAATAGTGTTGAAAATACAAAATTATCAACAAAGTATCCTTGAGCTAGCATGTATTAGTTCAGAATTTACTATTCTTGTACTCGGCTAATGCACAAGAAAGTCACTGAAGTCTTCTAAGTCTGCTAATCCTATCAAGTGTTGAATACTTATGGATTTTGCAAGTTTACATGCCTTGTGTTGTGAAATTGTTTTTCCCTAAGTCTTAAATTCTTGAATATCGTGAATATTTTAATTAACTCTGTTATTTATCAAGAATTACTTTAGTTAATATTTTCATGTGTAACATGTCCATTGTAATGTGTATATTTCCTATTTCTTTATCTCTCTGTGATCTCTTATCTGTCTTATCCATTTATTATTACTTTATTCATATGTGAATATTTGCATATTCTCCCTAAACATACTTGCTTGGTATATTGTAAGTGTTATTAGAGCTCTTGCAGTCATTTACATCATGGAGGACAAACTTGTAGTCCAGATATTATTTCTTAGGCATATGGCTTCTAGAACAATTGGCTTGAGGTAGATTTCAAAACTATTTTTTTACCGAGAAATTCAAAATAATAAAAAACTAATAAAAGAGTAAACAAAATTTATAAGGTTCGAAGTTGCAAATGGCCCAGTCTTGCCATTTTAACATAATACAAATATAAAATGCAAAAGAATATTATAAAAATAAAATAGAGGTATACCTATTGTAAAGTAATTAGACTATGGTTATATTATTTATAGAGATTAGGAAGAGTTTATTTTAAGAGTGAGTGGTTGAATGGAGTGTGTGCTATTGTGTGAAGAAGGAAGAAGAGTCAACAACTGGTTGAAAGGAGATAATCTTAGGTTGGGAAGAAACATATACTATCATAAATAGTAACTGTGCACTAGTAAAATATTAATTTATCATGTATATAGATTGTTGTATATGCATTCATAACATATTTGTAGTATTCTTTATACTGTGCTCTTAAGGGATCCCTAGATAGAGTAGCCTACCCATGGTATCAAAGCCATATTGATTACACATGAATAACAAAGGAAACTTTACAGCTAAGGCATACTATAGGTTGAGATGGCCATATCTCTCACACCACGAAACGTTGTTGCCCTCTACAGCTAAGACATACAAATAAATGGTGACAGAATCAACTAGCTTGTATAAACCATCTTGCCCAATGCCTAGGGTAACCATTTTGTCAATTCTTGATGTTAGTCAGGACTCAGAATACATTTCTTTCTACGAAAAATCACAACAATGGTAGGATTTTCTGTAAGTTGCTAATAGACAATAGATTTTTGTTCATATTTGGAACAAACCTAATATTGTGTCTACAAATTTTATTGCATCATTGGGAACAATCCAAAGATCCCCTATCCCTTCTACTGCATGAGTTGTACCATCTCCCAAAAAATAACATTTGTAGAACTAGAATCAGTAGTAAACTTTACATACTGGTTGGTTGCATCACTGATATCTTGGGAAGATGTTATAAAAGCACATTCTTCCTCTCAGGAGCCTTGCTTTGCCTTAACCACCATATCAACTTTAGCTTGGAATAGATTATAATGTTGTTTCTGGCATTCTTTTTGATATGCCAAAATTCATGAGAATAATAACACTTGACTTTGTGTTTGGATTGTGAATCAGAAGTAACGTTTTCTTCACTTTGCCATTATACTATGTAGTAGTGCATTATGAGATTGCCTAGAATTGGACTTAGACAGTGGTATTTGTCTCTATCCTTTTTTGCAATAAGTGTGAATTGACTTTTTCAAAGGTGAGAGTTTGGCTTTCTTTGCCAACAAATGCAGAGACTTCACTTTAGTTTCAACAACAGTGACAAATTGTTGATGACTAGAGGAATCATATCATTTTCATCTACTGGTTTGCTGACAACAAAGAGTTGATCTCTTAGGTCTTTCATTCTAAGTAGATGCCCTAAGAGTGACACACTGTAACCCAACTTTTTCGAAAAAAATAGGTTTTTCAAATATAGGATCCTACCTTTTTTAAAAGTTAGATATTCTTCTATAAATTCTCCAAAAGATCACTAGTGGAAGAAGTGGTCTTTTGAACTTGTGGGACAAAGTCATTTGAAACAGACAATTTTAATAAGGCTTCTTTATGACAGTCATCAAAATTTGCAAGATCTGAAGCTGTTGTGGTTTTCAGTAATAGGATTATTTTATCACAATTCCTATTCAACAACAGTGAATATTTTGTGACTCCAGAGATTAAAATTTTAAAGACAATTACAAACAAAATGACCAACAAACAAGCCGCACAAACTACTGCCACCAAAAGGTCAAGACGACAAAAATCAATGATAAGCCACCACATAAGACCAACAACAATAGAGGTTTGAAAATTATCATTAATAGGAGGGGCCAGTAGATGAATTGAACACTCCCATTGTCCAATGTCAACATCAGAATCAATTCCCCATCCCTCAACATCCATCACAACCACCCTCAACCAATCTTCTTTAGTAGGAACATAGCTGCAACCATCCATCATTGGGTCCAAACCAAGAAACCTGATTCCATGAAAAGATTTCCTCCAATTCTTGTGGCTGAATCAGCCTATCTCCCTTCCACAACAGCAATGTGAGCTAAATGACCCTTGGTATAGGTGACCATTGTAGCAAGTTTTTTTCTTGAGAATAACTGAGCAAACCAAAGCTGTATCGCTTTCACGCAGTTTGCCAAAGAGGTGTTGATAAGGCTGGCTCTGCCGCTTGCATGCCATTTTACATAGTCTGCCAAAGAGGTGTTGACTAGGTTGGCTTTGCCACTTGCGTGTTCTGGTCGGCTTGTCGTCATATCATTCAGGAATTGCATTCATTTAAAATAGTTGTGTGGTTGGAAGCACTGCTTGCTCTCACCTTGCCCTCTCCGAGATCTTGGTGATCAGAAAGTGTTGAAGACATTGCATTGCATTTCCTATTGCAAAAAACCCAAAAAAAATGTAGGGTGGATTATTACAACAATGTGTTGCCTTCAAAAAACAAGTCTCTTTGCTGCATGTTGCCATGATATTAAGTAGTGGATGATTTCTAGTATCTGTCCACCTACCCATCACAATATTGCATCCTTCTGTAGAAGACACTCTTTTCATTGGTGCGGTTTGATGCTCTAATCAAATTTTTTCTTATCAATTAGAGTAGTGCGAAGGTTTTCATACCTAGGTGATCCATAATTGATATCTTGGGGCATCTCTTAGTAGATAGGTGATCGAGCAATATTAAATGGTATTCCATTTGCATAAAAGAAGTGTGCAATCATTGCATCAACTACTTCTTTAACTTGCACATCAAATAATTTTCCAATGGGGTTTGAGCTGCCAATGTGCAGTCTCTTGTGAGAATATCCTACTTCTACATCTTTTGTTGCCACATCAACATCTTTAGAAGACACATCCACCTGTGACTCTCTATTTTGATTATGAGTTGCAACAGTTGCCCCTGTCGTTGAAGCATGAGAGCTCAAATTAGATATTTTCCCATCAGCCCTTTCTCTATCCCTAACATCATATCATTCTACCTCATTTAGACAATGATCAACAACTTTTCCACATATGTGAAGAAAATGAGCCCTCCCTCTTGTGTAAGTACCTTGCCATGACATTTCACAAAGCTTACATGTGATGGTGGCTGTTCCACTTGACCCCTTCGACCTTGGATCATGATCCCAATACTTCCACAGTGAGTACAAGCCTTGTTTCCCCCCACCTAACATATCTCAACCTGTAACAAGAAAGACAAACAATAAAATTATTATAGTCACAAAATAATTACTATAGTAATTTTTTTTTATTACAGTTAAGAAAATCAAAACTTTAAAGTTTACACACGTTTCATGATGAATACATAATATTTATATTATTGATAAATTTTAATTTTTAAATTACAAGTTATTACCAGCTAATTCCTGGCATCCGGGTATTAAAAAAAACACACTATTAATTATTGGTAAATAAGTAACTTTAATATATTAATATGTTTTTTTTTTGGTTCGTAAATATAGTGTTATATTGATATCAAAAAATTTCTTTACAATGCGCTACCCATCTGGTGGAGATATTCTGAACATCACCTAGCCACCCAAAAACCACTCTTGAATCCCTTACATTGAGTGCATGGCAACTTTTCCAACCAATACTGCCCTTACCCACCCTAACCACCCATACATAGAAGAGCGACAAAAAACCAACAGACGAATAGACCCAACATCATGCCATCGGACATGGCATACCAACCAAACCACACAAGGATATAAAAGGAAACCAAAACAAACGACCAACCCAGACCCGACCGTACCATACCAGCGATTCGCCAGAAGGAAGCCAAAAAAGACCACCCACAACAGTCCATGCCGCTAGTCCAGAATAATCCCCTCCTCCTGGAGATAATCTTTGAATTCTTCTTTCCACTCACCCTTCGAAGCCTCCATTAGATACAAGAACACTTTTAGAAATTCCAGTCCCCTCCTCGCCCTTCGCTTGTGCTCATCCAGCGCACCACCTTTGACATCGAGAAGGAAAGGGTATCTCTTTACTCGCACACCGGGTAACAGAGCTCTCGCCATGTCTTTTGGCCTTGGTAGGCACACCCCAAGTTTTGCAATGATGATGACTTCTTCAACACCTCCTAGAAGATTGGCCATTATCAGCTTCCTAGCCATAAGCAACACCATGGCTTTCGGCACCGCCAAATCCAATAATGCCGCGATGAAACGAGAAGCAATATCAACATTGTTTTTATATTGCTCGTTAGAAACCATGAATTCACTCCCCAATATCAGTTCAATTGCCCCTAACACCAATTCATCCCACTCTTTGAAAACAGAATGAAGGCGATTCACAGTAATTTTGCCAAGGAAAGCCCAAAGCATTCGCGTGGCAATTAGACGCATAGGAGTCTCCATTAAACTAGCCTTCTCTCCAGACCCTTATCACCTGCAAGCCGAAATGAATGAAAATTCTTTCCCCATTACCACAATTAAACACCCACAAAGCGTGCCGGAATAAATGAAGTTGTCCTTTGCCACCCTGCATTCCATAGTGATCGTCTGCTCAACACGCGTAAGCAATTACTTTGCCACCTCCAATCCTGTCCTATCTGTGCCAACTAGGCCATGCATTGTACCATCAATAGTAGCACGTGTCCACGTTGCCCACCAGTTGTCGCGGACCAGTACCATTCAACCTATCCCCTTTGCTTGATCGTCCCAGAGGGAGATCGATATACCATTAGCCCCAGAGTTTGCAAGCCGGTTTGCTCTCCATTTGCCTCCTTGTAAACATGCTTCAAAGTGTATGCTTCTAGGCCCTCAACCAATTGGAGGGCCTCGTCCAATATTGGCTGCAGCTTCCAATTCACCATTTTCTCAGCCTTCATAGCTTGTATTATAACCATTGAATCGCCTTCTATCTCGACTTGCTTCAGTTTCATTTCCCTACACAATTTTAGCCCAGATACTAAGGCCTTGAGTTCAACAACGACATTGCCCTCTCAGCCACCATTTTCCCATTCTCATCGCGAACACAACACCCTGTGCTCGATGCACCGAGATTCCTGCGTGAGGCATTGTCGAAGTTTAATTTATACCAACCCACCTTTGGGGGTCTCCATTTTGCTTCTTTTCTTTTCTCCTTCCTCCCCATTTTCTTTTGCTTGCTAGGTTTGGGAATTGCTAGACCAAACCAATAACTTCTCATCTTTGCATCCCAACTTGTGAAATTCTCTGCATCCAACCTGCCTTGAGCCACCAGCTCGTTCATGACCTCGACAATAGCCTCCTCCAATCTATTGATAAAAGTCGGGAAGTCCCTTGCTTTCTCCAAAAATATCCTCCTGTTGCGTTCGTTCCAGAGCTCCCAAACCACCAACAAAGGATTGATCACCCACAAATCACAGTACAGTGAGCTTCGTTTGAGTGTTGGCCATGAGGAGAATAGTGAAAGTATATCGTTAGGCAACACACAACTCCACCCCAAATGTGCACAAAGCTACCTCCAACATGCCTGGGCGAAGGGGCAACCCACCAGTAAATGATCCACGTCTTCCTCCTCCCTCCTGCACAATTCACATCTTGATGGACCCGTGAAGCCCATCCTTTTGAATTTGTCTGTTGTCAGTATTCTCTTCTGCAAAGCTGCCCAAGCAAAGGTTCCTGCCTTAGGGAGGTAGCCCTTGTTCTAGCAGAGATGTACTGGAAGCACCGTTGCCACCTTGTTTCTGCATTGCACTTGATATCCCTCATTCGTCTTATATTGCTCTGATATTGAGCCAGCCCACATCAACCTATCACTACCCTCTCTGATGAAGATCACACACCATTTTAATTCCTCCTTGAGCTTGTCCACATCCTCTTTAGCAACCCCTTCGACATCCAACTCCTTCCATACGAACTCCTTGCCACCTTCGCAGTGTCTCATAGATAGGTAATCTCTTACCTTGCATCCCCAAGAACGCTGCAAAGAGGCCTTCAAGTTTTCCAGTCCCAGGCAGTTGTCTAGACTTGGGCGCCTGTACCAGGAATCCTCCCAAAAGTGAGTCTCTTTGCCATCGTGGATATCCCAAGACAAATTGTCTTGAATCAGAGGGAGGCAAGCATGCATAAAATTCTAGATTCTCGAACCTAGAAGGAGATTCTCCACTAGGAGTATGCTGTTCACTTTCATATTTGTCAAGTACTTATGTTGTAGGATCTTTGCCCATTTTGCCTCGTTGCGCACATACATATTCCAAACTAACTTTGCCCCCAGAGCCTTGTTTTGCTTTAGAATATTCCTGAGCGCCACACCACCACCCCCTCTCGACTTGCATATTGAATCCACGTAATCAAAGGATGCTTGTTCTGATCCAAGGAGCCCTACCAAAATCACCGTCTCATGCATCTGTTTAGTTGATTTGCTTTGTTTGTCAGTAGAGCCAAGCAGGACATAAGATAGATGGGGAGAGCTGAAATGATAGCTTTTAACATCACAATCCTACCAGCCCAGAACAGCCACTGTCCTCCCCACGAGGAAAGCCGATTCCTCATTTTTTATTTCTAGCGAGTCCCAGAGCTTACTCGTCCTTACATCTTTTGCTAATAGGAGCCCCAAGTATGTCATTGGCCACTGACCCACCTTGAAGTCCAAAATGCCCGCCACCATTTGCTTTGTCTCCACCAACGTATTTATGAAGAAAAATTCTGATTTAGCATTGTTGACCTTTTTCCCACGGGCCATAGCATAGCCCATGAGAAGCTCTCTTATCACCACCGTCTCCTTACGCCTTGCAACGCCCAACAATAGTGTGTCATCAACCAATTGCTGGTGAGTAATTGTTGCCAAGCCATTGGTGATTTTAACTCCCTCCATCTGTCCCTTGATCGCCGCCTTTGTTATAGCCCTACCCAGGGACTCCGCCATTATGATGTATAGAAAGAGGGACAAGGTGTCCCCCTGTCGCAATCTGTGCGTTGTCTCAAAGAAGCTAGCCGATTCACCATTCACCAGGATTGAGAAACGAGGGCAAGAAATGCATGTAAAGACCCAATCTATCCATGCACAAGCAAATCCAAATCCTTCCAAGACTTTGTACAAGAATCCCCAATCTACAAAATCATATGCTTTCTTTATGTCTAATTTAACTAACATACCTTGGCCTTTGTTTACCTGAAGAGAATGTATTGCCTCCTAGGCAATGATCACACCATCGAATAACTAATAATTAATAAATCAACAATAAAACTAAAAAAATGGAATAGTAAGTGTAATATTGTAATAGTATACTAAGTAAATAGTTTACTGTTTTACTAGTAATTAGGCTTTGAAAATGTATTACATTTATAGTTGTAGTGTCGAAAAATGTCATCGTTTACATTTTCACTCTTAATCTAGGAATAATTAATGAGAAATTGGACTTGATATCGCCTTGATCTAGTGTTGTGATGTGTTTTACACATCCACATTAGGTTTTGGGCCCTCTAAAGCTAAATAAATCTAACCTTTTCCTTAATTTAATTTTGTAAAATGTATTTATTTACACTTTCACATTGAATTTTGGGCCCTCTTGCATCTATGACCTTAATATCATCATTAATAGGCCCCTATGACCCTATATTGTGCATCCCAAGGCATATTTTAATCAAAAACCCGACAATATCAACAAATAAGCTTAATTTACACACTCCTTGACACTTTAGCAATCAAAATAGGCCTTGTGTGACCCATTCGCCCAGCTTGGCGAATGAGTCCCATTTGGCCTATTTTCAAAGTTTGAGGGGGAAAAATTGGGTTTTAAGTTTAAATTTCATGAATGTTGGCCCGTGGGATCCAATTAACGGGATATTAGATGGATTGCCTATATAAACAAGCTTTCAAATCATTATTTCATCAAGCCTACATGATATCAAGCCAAACAAGCAAGAGTTAAGCATTCCAAGACTTTACAACATCATCAAGAGAGCATTCAAGATCATTTCTAAGGCGTTCAAGGGAAAAATTCTTCATCAATTGTTGCAGCAATTCAAGATCCATTATCATGTCAAGGATATCAAGCATCAAGCATGTTGTTGAGCTAGTGTTGTGATGTTGCATCCAAGATCCAAGGTCAAGCATTGTTCTTCATCCATTTCAAGATCAAGATCTACATCCTTCATGGCCACTTCATGCTAGATTGCAGATTCACAAGACATCCTTCAAGGTACCATTGTTCATGTTTCATGTCCTATATTTCATATTTCATGTTCATTATTTCATCATTTGGTTTAATTACTTAAAAGGGGTTTGACCAAGGCAAACCCCTATCCACTAACAATCAACAAGTTTTTTCCTCTTTACATGTGTGATTGCAGATCTAGGTGTCTTGGAGCTTGAAAGATCATTGAAGACTAGGTTACAAGCTTGGAGAAAGTTGTTGGAATTGTCTCCTCATTTGCAAGGTTGTAATCTTCACTAAAAGGTCACCTACAACCCCGAAATCAAAGTTTCGGATCCGAAAACCTGGAGAAGTAGATTGAGTAGACTGAGAAGAATAGATTTAGACCTTGAAGTTCCAAAAAATCCAAACTGGACTCATTTGCCACAAAGTGGCGAATGAGTCCCATTGTAGGTGTTTTTCAGAAATTTTTGCAGATTCAGGTACCCCTTTGTTTGAAATCTACTCTTGTGCAAAAATTCAAAACTGGGACTGATTCGCCCAAAATGGCGAATGAGTCCCATTAGGTCAAAAAGTCGGAATTTCCAACATTTCAAGACTCCTTCCTGTCATCTTCAAGTTTCCAGGTGCACATATTTCATCTTACTGTTTGTTATTCTGTTTTATATACATTTCTAGGTCATTTAATTCAAATTTGCATCATATTAGGGTTTTGCATTTCATCTTGCATTTCATTGTCTTTTCCAAGTCTTAACTTGTTGGTGAACCCATCTTGTAATCTAAAATCATTAGCCCAGAACAACCTTCTGGATCTCTTACCTCTATTCCACTCTTGGGGTGAGATATCTAGGACATCCTCGAATGTTAGTTGGAGAAAAGTGACGTTCTATGCCCTAAACCATAAAGCATCCATTTTTCAACTAAACATTTTGGTGAACTTGCATTTAGGACATTATAATTCTGATTTGGAGTGTATTATCATCCTAGATCTTGCTTGCATCAACATTGCTAAGGTTTGCATTAGTTAATTGGCATTCTAGGGTTTCTAAATTTTGCATTAGTGAAAGTTCATATAGCTTGCATTTTTTGCATCTTAAATCATTGAAAATCATACAAAATCTGCATTTGCACTTAGGTTACGGATCATTCAACATAAAAGGCATAAAAATCAATTGAAAATTTCAGAAAATTTTGAAAAAAATCCCTACTGGGACTCATTCGTCACCTTGGGCGAATCAGTCCCAGTCCAGATTTCAAACTTCCTTTAACATCATTAAAAACCACATTTCTGTGCTTCCTAAGTCCCTTGGTAACATATACTAAAGTTTGGAAAGTTTCGACAACATCTATTTTATGCATCTAGATCAAAAACATCAATTTAGGGTAGTCATTTTGAAATCATTTCAAGCATCATTAGATCTAAAAATGCTCACATATCTGAAACTTTGCATCATATGGATAAAAGTACTTTTCACTTGTGCATATACAATGTTTACATTCATAAAACTTTGCTTAAGTTTGATAAAAGTGCTTTTCATTTTTGGATATACATTGTTTGCATTTTTAAAGTTTTGCATACATTGGATAAAAGTATTGTTCATCTTTGGATATACATTGTTTTTCTTGAAGCATTGCATAAGATGGTTAGAAGTGCTTTTCATTTTTGGTCAAACAATGTTGGTACATTACCTTTCTAGGCATGCTAAGAAAAAGTTCATATCCCCTCCTTATGAGAATGTTTTAGTGAAAGAGAATACAACCTTGGACATTCCTAACGATCATATTTGTTCTTCTCCTAATATCTCTCCTATTGGCAAAGGAGATAATTTTGGTGTTAGAAGAACCAATCAATGAGAGGTTTGAGAATCCTAGTTGTTTCTCTCCTTTTACCTTTCTTATTAGGCAAGACATTGATGAACAAGAAGAAGCAACCATAGGTAATCATGATGATAACATAACAAAACAAGAGACTATTGAAACTCCAACTTGTCTACATTCATCTCCCAACATCTTCCCCTCTTGTGATAATGTTTTAGAGGATGAAAGTGTAAGTGAGGAAGATATGTTGGTGTTGGATGATCAAATCTTTAAGATCTATGAGAACCCTCTTTATGTTTCTTCCCCTACCTATCCTATTTTGGAAGACATTAGGGAACAAAGGAATGGAATCATAAATGATCATGACAATCACATTTATTCTTCTCCTAGTATCTCTCATAGTTGTGAAGAAGATACTTTGATGTTAGAAAATACAATTGATGAAAGTCATGGGAATCTTGATTTCCTCTCTTCCCCTAGAGAAAACATTAATGAACAAGAAAACACCATCATTAACAAGCAAGAAAATCCAACCATCGATCATTCCCCTACTTGCGATGAAGTCATTTTGGAAGAACCAATCCTTGAATGTCAAGAACATTTGGTTTGTAGTTCTTCTAACAACTCTCCTCCTAGGGAGAATATCATGGTGCAAGAAAATGACAACAATAGTAATGTGGCTTCCTTAGGTAATGATAAAAAGGTGATTCTCGATTGCCCTTTATTAGAAATACATCAAACTAAGACCGCTGAGGTTATGAATGCGTAAGTGTTCGTTAGATCCTCCTTGATTAATGGACCTCCTACATACCCTGTGGGACATCCTAAGAATCCTCTAATTCTTTATCCACCTTCACACAAACCACAAACTCAAAACAAACATGAACTTATCCTTTACCCACCTAAGAATAATACCGTTGCTCATACATATAGCACTAGAAACAATACACAACCAAGACAAACAACTTCAACATCCCTCCCTTTGCCTAATCCCATTTTGCCGAGTGCTCCCCATTTAACTCCGCATTGTGGGAAAGAGTATGATCTTGTTGAACAACTTAAGAATACTCTTGCAAAGATATCCCTATGGGACCTACTTCAGAATTCACCTAATTATCACACTATGCTTCAAACAGCCTTGGAACAAGTTGTGGTTCCCTCTAGTGCAATCCCGAATGACATAGTAGCCATGATTCAAGGAATAAATGTTGACATTGTTTTCCACCAAAGTGAAACCCCCCCTTTGGAAGTGCAAAAACAAAATGAAGCTTTCATAAAAATAGTTGCATATAAATGGACAGTGATAAAAAGAACCCTCGTTGACAATGGCTCCGCCTTTGATGCGTGTATTGTATCCCTTTTAGATAAGCTTGGTGTGGACAAATAAAAAATTCAACCTGAATATTTATCCATTAAAGGATTTGACAATGTAGGAACACAACCGCTTGGTGTGATCACTTTGCCTATTACAACTAGAAAGGCCACATTAGAAACACCGATCCATGTTATGCCTCATGATCTTTCATACAACCTTCTTTTAGGTAGATACATTTGAAGATCGCACAACAAATATTGAGAGGGGGGGTGAATTAGTATTTGAAAACCATAGAGAAATTTTAACCCTTAAAATTGAAACTTAGAGAAAAGAAAAGCATAAAGACAGAGACACCAAGATTTATCACGTGGAAAACCATTTCGAGTAAAAACCATAGTTCAACAAATTCTTTTACTAACAGATTGGGCACCAACCCAAGTTACAACGAGTGAGCACGAACTCACAAAACAAATTCAGAGCACCAACTCTTTACAAGCAGAGGCACCAACCTCGAAGAAACACCTACACAAAAACTGCTTAAACTGAATCAACATCTTCACCATCATGTCTTACTGCTGTAGACACCCATGTATCTTTGACTTTCATAGATAGACTCAGAAAAACTAAATATTGCAATGTAACCAGTTCAGAAAAAATTCTATCAAGCACAAAAGAACATCGAATTTTTCATCACACCCATCAAACTCACAAAAACTGCATAAGAAAAACACCCTCTCCAAAATTCGAACCATGAACTCCAGTGATTTTGCAAACACCTGAATGCCAAAAATTATGGTGAATAGAATCAACTGTCCTCCAAAATAGATGGTTTGACGAAATCTCAAACATCCCCAAATTTTTTGCTGCTGCACACCAAACTTTGAAAATATTATTTTTGAAAGAACCCACCTCAGCTAGGAAATTCGTCAGAAATTAAAACCATATTTTTTCAATCACCAAAAATTCTGCAGTTCACTAAAATGATTCCATAAATTATTGTCTGCTAAAAACAACACTTGGAGACATCTTTATTGTAAACTAAAGAATGCGATTTCCTTTATTTTAGCCGCCAAGACCAAGTGGAAGTCGTTAGTAATTAAAACTGACATCCTTAAAAAGAGTAATCACTAATCCTGACTTTCACATTAGTATCACACCACCTGCCATTAACACCAATGCAACACAAAAATACATTTTATTTCATCTTCCACCGCACTCATCTTATCAAATCATGCCTTCACCAAATTGCTTTCACCGTTGGCTTAAAACACTCCATTAAACAAACTGAACATATATGCTACAACATATATTCTGTAGCTCGTGCCCGCCACAACACTCACATCATACATTCGCACTCATCAACCTCTAACGCTTACTCAGCTCGTACATTTATTAGAAAATCATTTTCACCTTTGATATCACGCACACAGGTTTTGAAAACTAATTCAGCAAACAAAAGACTTTCCAATTTGCTGACAAGGCATGATAACATGGCACATAGATGACATGGCAACTCCAACAGACTTGGCATTAGCATGACTTACTTTTAGTGAACCTTCATCAATCTGAACAAGTTTGACATCAATGACTAAAAACTTCAACAACATCGGGTTCACTCAAATGCTTAGTTGAAAAATGGATGCTTTATGGTTTAGGGCATAGAACATCAGTGGAATAGAGGTAAGAGATCTACTAGAAGGGTGTCCTAGGGTATGGTTTTAGATTACAAGAGGGGTTCACCACCAAGTTAAGACTTGGAAAAGACAATGAAATGCAAAACCCTAATATGATACAAATTTGAATTAAATGACCTATAAATGCATATAAAACTGAATAACAAACTATAAGATTAAATGTGTGCACCTGGAAACTTGAAGTGGAAGGAGTCTTGAAATGTTGGGAATTTTGACTTTTTGACCTAGTGGGACTCATTCGCCATTTTGGGTGAATCAGTCCCAATTCTGAATTTTTGCATAGGAGCAGGTTTCAGACAAAAGGGTATCTGAATTTGCAAAAGTTTATGAAAAACACCTACAGTGAAACTCATTCCCCACTTGTGGCGAATGAGTCTAATTTGGATTTTTTTGGAACTTCAAGGTCTAAATCTATTCTTCTCAGTCTGCTCAATCTACTTCTCCAGGTTTCCGAATCTGAAACTCTGATTTCGGGGCTGTAGGTGACCTTTTAGTGAAGATTACAACCTTGCAAATGAGGAGACAATTCTAAAAACTTTCTCCAAGCTTGTAACCTAGTCTTCAATGATCTTTCAAGCTCCAAGACACCTAGATCTGCAATCATACATGTAAAGAGGAGAAAATTTGTTGATTGTTAGTGGATAGGGGTTTGCATTGGTCAAACCCCTTTTAGGCAATTAAACCAAATGATGAAATAGTGAACATGAAACATGAAATATAGGACATGAAACATGAACAATGGTACCTTGAAGGATGTCTTGTGAATCTGCAATCTAGCATGAAGTGGCCATGAAGGATGTAGATCTTGATTTTGAAATGGATGAAGAACAATGCTTGACCTTGGATCTTGGATTTCGGGGCTGTAGGTGACCTTTTAGTGAAAATTACAACCTTGCAAATGAGGAGACAATTCCAACAACTTTCTCCAAGTTTGTAACCTAGTCTTCAATGATCTTTCAAGCTCCAAGGCACCTAGATCTGCAATCACGCATGTAAAGAGGAGAAAACTTGTTGATTGTTAGTGGATAGGGGTTTGCCTTGTTCAAACCCCACTTAGGTAATTAAACCAAATGATGAAATAATGAAACATGAACAATGGTACCTTGAAGGATGTCTTGTGAATCTGCAATCTAGCATGAAGTGGCCATGAAGGATTTAGATCTTGATCTTGAAATGGATGAAGAACAATGCTTGACCTTGGATCTTGGATGCAACATCACAACACTAGCTCAACAAAATGCTTGGTGCTTGATATCTTTGACATGATAATGGATCTTGAATTGCTGCAACAATTGATGAAGAATTTTGCCCTTGAATGCCTTGGAAATGATCTTGAATGCTCTCTTGATGATATTGTAAAGTCTTGGAATGCTTAACTCTTGCTTGCTTGGCTTGATATCATGTAGGCTTGATGAAATAATGATTTGAAAGCTTGTTTATATAGACAATCCATCTAATATTCTATTAATTGGATCCCATATGCTGACATTCATGAAATTTAAACTTAAAACCCAATTTTTCTCTCTCAAACTCATTTGCCAAGCTGGGCGAATGGGTCCCACAGGGCCTATTTTGATTGCTAAAGTGTTGGGGAGTGTGTAAGTTAAGCTTATTTGTTGATATTGTCAGGTTTTTGATTAAAATATGCCTTGGGATGCACAATATAGGGTCATAGGGGCCTATTAATGATGATATTAAGGTCATAGATGCAAGAGGGCCCAAAATTCAATATGAAAGTGTAAATAAATATATTTTACAACATTAAATTAATTCAAAATTGGGTCTATTTAGCTTAGAAAGTCTCAAAATCCAATGTGAAGGCATACAACACATTAGAACACTAGATTAGGGCAACATTTACCTTACAAGCCTTCTAAATTTAATGTGAAAGTGTAAATAAATACACTTTACAACATTAAATTAAGGAAAAGTTAGGCTCATTGGACTCAAATAATTAATAAAGTCCTAGAAAAGTGTAAAAGTGGGTTACAACACTTTACAACACCTTTACATGGCACAATTTGAATACATTTTATTTAGTTTACAAGGGCCCAAGACCTAAATCAAGGCAACTTTTAAGCGTAATTTAACAAGAAGGAGCTAAACCAGTGTGAAAATGTCACCAACGAAATTTTTCGATACTACAATAGTAATACATTTTTGAAACCCTAATTACTAGTAAGGGATGAATACATTGAAGAGAAATGTAACAGAAAAAAACACACCCAAATAGTAATACATTTTCCATTTTGAACACCCAATTTGTTTTTTAAATTTCTAAATTGAAACAACAAAAATAAAACGAAAATTGAAGGTAAAACCTACTTGTCACAAAATGTGAAAGAAAAAACACATTTTTTTTCTAAAATTACACTTTGAAATGGCACAAAAATGGTACTGGATAGGTCGCATGAGAGAAGGTGTAGGCGGATTACAATTTAAAAAAAAAAAACCTTTATTAGGTGATGGGTACATGGAGATGTGTGAGAGATGCATCTAGTTGTCTCCTGCGACGCAGGATGTTTTCACCTGCATCTTAGAGATGGGAGATGTTAGTTTTAGGATCAGAAATTCAATAAGCAGTAATTGCAACACATAAGACAATGAACACAACAAGATACCCTGGGAAAACCCTCCTACTCGAGGGAGAAAAACCTAGCAAATATATCACTTATATATTGAAGGAAGAAGAGCAGAAATCTGCTTACAACTCAGGCACAACACAATGTCGAATTTGATACAATGAGTAATAGCACCTCTCCTAGATGCAAAGATACAAATGAATATGTTTCTCCTTGAAATCGATCTGCTGTGACAAGATGATGATCTGCTGCTCAAGAGCGAACTTCTTCTATGAATGCGAATTGTCTTGAATGAACTTGATGATAAAATGAATTGAAATGATTTCTCATATATACACTTTGGTGGAGAGGACGCATCTCTTCATAATGCAAGGTCGGCCTCATTAATAATAATTAAATAAGTCGGCCTCAATAATAAATTAAATATTATTTCTTGTCTCAAGTGAAGTGCCTCTTCACTAAATGACGTCTCCAATAAATTGAATAGCCGATAAGGCTATATTTCTATGTTCCACTGAGTCTTCGGGACGGGGGGACGGTGGGACGAGTTTCGGGGACGGCAATTTTTTGAGGGGATTTTAGGGGACGGGGGGACGGCTATATAGTATATATATATATATATATATTATAGAGAGAGAGAGAGAGATAATTTAATATAGGGAAATTTCAGATATTCATATGAGTAATGATAATCATAACAATGAACATTCATAAAGTTGCAAATGTAATCACCAATCATATTGACATATACATCATAGAATCGAATTATCAAACAAATTAATACTACAGCTACCTAATTGCTTCTATGGACCATAATTCATGTCAAATAGTCAATGTGCATATGATATAAAATAATAAAATCAAAATGCCCAAAAGGCTACAAGTTTGTACTACAAATGTCAAAATGACAAAGTCACAAGTGTCCAAAACATAGTAATAGAAAGTATGATGGTTGCCGCTACTCGGCATCTGCCAACATTGCATCAAAATCAGACTCAGAGTCTGAGTCACTGTCACTGTGAGGGGCTGGCTCATCTAATGCAACTCCAACCAATCCCTCCTGTCTCTCCTCATCCTCATCAATTTGTGCGACATCCTCTGGATCAATATCCCATCGTAATGCTGGAGTCTGTCTATACTCAGGAGTCTGACGATCCTGGAGTCGCAAAGCACTATGCACAGCCACTAATTTTTCTGCCCGTCTAGAGGTCAGCCTATTCCTCTTGATAGAGTGAATAAAGCCGTATGTTGACCAATTCCTCTTTGCAGCAGAGGAACTAGCAACCTGTGAGACGAGACAAAAACTAAATTAGTAATTTACTAATTAGGACATTCAATTTAAATTATGATTATATAAATGTTCAAACTTCAACACTAATCTAAATCAAATTATGTTAAAAACTTAAAACTTAAAACTTAAACAGTTAATCTAATGTATTACCTGTGAAAGGAGGCGAATAGCAAGCGTCCTCAATTGTGGTGCATCCTTCCCATGCCATGACCACCATCCAATAGGATCCCTTTGAGCTATTGTAGTTCTATCTACCCTGGCCTCTGGTTTGCCGAATGTTGGACCTCGGAGATTAACAAAGTCAGTGAACTGTGTACGAACTAGACTAGCCTCCTCAATTGAATATATTTTTGCAAGGGCCTTCATAAACCCTTCTTTCACCTCATCATCATCACAAGGAGGCATCCTACCAGGTCTAGGTACATACCATTTGGGATTAAGAGCAAAGGCTGCCATATGAAGCGGGGTGTTCATAGTGTTCCACCGCCGCGTCATAATGGGCTTAATTTTTTGCTCATATAATCCCGAATTAGGATCTCTGTCAGAAATTGCTTTCTTCATTTTTGCAAGCATGGAGTCAAAAGTTTCATAAATTTCTCCAAGACTTGGAGAGTCTGTATCAGCATATCTAATGACATCCACAACTGGTGAAATGATGGAACAAATATATCTGCAAACAAAAATTTGAAAAATAAAAAAAGACAAGTTAGAACTTAGAAAATAAAAAAAATAATAAAATCATATTTTTTTTAATAAAATCAGCAATCAATAACAATTTTTTACCTCACATTGGACCACCAATTATCATCAAGAATTTTTAGTTTGATGCTTCTCCCTTCTGCAGTGCTTGCCATAGACCATCTACTCCACTCTGAATTAACCACCATCGACTGTAGAGCCTCCTGTACCTCAAGCATCCTCTCTAACAAAATAAAGTAACTGGCATACCTTGTTGCTACAGGCTTGAGAAATTCTTTCCTTGAAAATGTCCTAAAGAGGGCAAGTGAGGTGTGATGGTTGCAAATAAACATCTGAATGTCTCTAGCCTCTACAACCAATTGCTGCACCCAATCTATCTTCCCTATGTCTTTCAATGCATTGTTCAATGCATGAACACAACAAGGGGTCCAAAAGATGTGCTTGTAAGCACTCTCAACCATCAAACCTGCTAATCTGTACACACGTGCTGAATCAGTAACCACCTGCACAACATTGGCTGCCCCAATCTCCTCTATAGCATCTTTCAAAAGATTAAATTGGAATTCTGCATCCTTGTGCTTTCCAGAACAATCAACGGCTCTAAGGAAATATGGACCAGCTGAACATGTGACTATGATGTTTATAAGTGGGTGTTGTCTAATATCGGTCCACCCACCCATGATTATAGAGCAACCTGTTCTAATCCAACATTGTCTCATGTCCTCCATCACCACACTCACCTTAGAATATTCTTTGTCGAGGAGTGTAGTGCGTAATTTATTTTCTCCAGGGGGAACGAATGAGGTACCAACTGCTGCCACATCTCTAAACATTTGTTTGAAGTAGGGAGAATGTGCTACATGGAATGGGATGGCATGGGCATAGAAAAATTTGGCAATGGAAGACTCTGCCACATCTCGTGCTTGCACATTGAACATACTTGCAATTGTAGTTTGCTGCTCACTAGAAGTAGCAGCCTTCCTCTTCCCTCTTGTGGAAATATGAACATCACCCGCACCACTACTACCACTACCAACACTAGGACTACCAAGCATAGAGGGCATAGGTGAGGTTGAATGTGCTGATTGAGTTTGCATTTGCTGATCTATAGGCCTTCCTAATCTATAACACTCTATCCTCTCAAAATCTTTTATATCTGTACAACCCTTGACCCCATGGCCTCCAAAACCCAATAGATGAGAATAGACTCTAGTATAGCTCCCATAATATTTATCTTTGCAAATGTGACATTGCCACAATCTACTATACCCAGTGTTTTTCCCTTTGCCTTGGTCTATACGTGATGCTAGTTGAAGAAGAGGTTTTTTAGGATTAAAAGGGCCTTTTGCATATTTTTTCAAATCTTCAGAAGGGATATCAAATAAGTTTGTTTGAGGCTGCCCCCCATGAACTGATTGGGTTTCTCCCCCCCTCTCAACATGTCCACTATCTTCACTATTGCTGCTCATTTTGTTTTGTTTTGATTTTTGCAAACTGAAAATTAAAAAAAATACAAAAAATCATACATTTTATCATTTTAACTTGGAAAAAAATGGAAAAAAATGAAAGATAATGGAAGAATAACTTACCTCTTTCACTTCTCTTGCTGGTTGCTGCCTTAATGCTGGTTTTTCTTCTCCAACAACTCCTTCAAACCCTCCTCTTTCTCTTTTCACTTTTGCTCTTGGCTGCAATTTGTTTTTGGCAAGTTAAAATGAGGTCAAATGCAGGTAAGAAATGTTTTAAGTGGCCATATTAGGGTTGGGAGGGCGTGGGGTCCACAAAGAAATGAATTAAAAAAAAGAAAATTAGATTTTAATTCTTTTTTTTGGGTTAAATTTGCTGCTGGAAAAAGGGGGACGACCGAGGGACGGCTAGGAGTCCCCTATCCGTCCCCTGGACGGCTGGCCGTCCCCCTTTGAATTGGGGCCGTTTCCTTCAATCGGGGACGTACCCGATTTTTGGGGTCTTTTGGGGGATGGTTGTCAGTCGTCCCCCGTCCCCAAAACGTTTCCGGGACGGGTACGGGGGGTAAAAACCCAAGGGACGCGTCCTTGTGGAACATAGCTATATTTAATTTATTGCTTGATAAGTTGTGGCTAGAAGTAGATGCTCGGCGTTGCTAACATCAACACTCCATCTTAGCTAGGGAGGAATACTTCCTGATACACAAGGTCATGGAATCTCTCAACATGACACCCACAATGGCTACACCCATATGTGAGAAGAGAACACATCACGGAGTCACTCAACGTGGTATCGTCCATCATGGCTACTCCCATGTATGGAAAGAACATGTGCACAAGTGCCCATCACGGAGTTACTCGACGTGATGTCGTCATCTCAACATGACATTCACCATGGCTACTCCCAGAGGGTGGATAAACACAAGTACAAAGAAATCATCACAAAGTCTCTCAACGTGATGTTGCCATGGAGTCTCTCAACATGACATCCACCATGGCTACTCCTAGAGGGTTGAACCAAGGGCTTTCACTTCAAATTTCTCTCACAGAGAAAGATGCATTAACAAGGGCTTACACCTCAAATTTCTCTATCACAGAGAAAGATGCATTAAAAGCAAATCACAGAAAATCACTGATGTTGAGTCTCCCTCTCAGTTAGGGCTTCGTTCTCCACAACTCCAAGTTTGTCTCGGAAGTACACAAACTTCACTCTGGAGAGAGGCTTGGTGAGAATATCAGCCGTTTGCTCATCAGTACAAATGTATCTCAACTGGATAGCTTTCCTCAACACTATATCTGTGATATGTGGTATTTGATCTCAACATGTTTTGTTCTCTCATGATACACTGGATTGACAGAAAGCTTCACACAACTTTGATTATCACAATGGATGACAGTTGGCTCCAATGATTGTCCAAACAATCCTACAAGGAGCTTCCGAAGCCACAATGCTTCTCGAGCTGCCACACAAGCTGCGATATACTCTGCCTCTTCGGTGCTTAGTGCCATTGAAGACTGCTTCTTGCTACACCAGGAAATCATAGTAGATCCCAAATTAAAGCAACAACCAGAGGTGCTCTTCCGATCAGCTACACTCTTTGCCCAATCAGAATCAGAATATCCTTGTAACTGAAGATCTACATTGGAAGTATATCTTAAGCCATATCCAACTGTGCCACGTAAGTATCTCAGGATATGCTTAGCTACAACTAGATGTATTTGCCTTGGTTCACTCATGAACTGACTAAGTGCACTCACTGCATAGCAGATATATGGTCTAGTATTGACTAGATACATCAAAGATCCAATCAACTGCCTATACATAGTGGGATCCACCAAATCCGAACTAGCTGCAGATTCACTCAACTTCTTCAAATTGGTTTCCATCGATGTAGACATGGATTTGCAATCCATCATTCCAAATCTCTTCAAGATGTCTATAGTATACTTCCCTTGACTTAGAATGATCTCATTAGGCCTCTGCCATACTTGTAATCCTAGGAAGTAATGCATGTATCTAAGATCCTTCATCTCAAATTCAGAAGCTAACTCCTTGCATTTGATAATGAGATGTTCTTCTCCAGTAAGAAATAGATCATCAACATAAAGGACCAAGATTAATGCCTCACCATTAACTACCTTGAAGTACAGGTTTGAATCGGCATTATTCTTGGAGAGACCCAAGCTCATCAAGTATCGATCAATCCTCTCATACCAAGCACGAGGAGCTTGCTTAAGGCCATACAAAACCTTCTTCAATTTACAAACATGAGACTCCTTCCCATGAATCTCAAAGCCATTAGGTTGCTCAATGTATACCTCTTCAATCACACCATTAAGGAATGCTGTCTTCACGTCCATCTGATGTAGCTTCCATCCCTTAGCTGCTGCAATAGCAATAATAGTTCTGATGAATGTATAACGAGCAACCGGAGCAAAGGTTTCTTCATAGTCTATTCCCTCTTTATGAGAGAATCCTTTGGCCACAAATCTAGCTTTGTACTTCTCAATGCTTCCATTAGCCGCATGCTTGATCTTGTAAAAAAATTTAGAAGATACAACAGATTTCCCTTCTGGTCTTGGAACAATATCCCAAACATAATTCTTGATGATAGATTGATATTCTTCAGCCATGGTATCTTTCCATACTTGTTGACTTGATGCTTCCTCAACATTGGAAGGCTCAGATTCAATGATATGACTCATTAATGCAACATAGCTTGGAAATTGCTGTGGTCTTTTGCTTTCTTTGAATGTGCCTCTAGGAGCTGCAAACCTTTCTGCCTCCTACATTGTTTGCCTAGCCCATAGAGGTCTCTTTCGACCTATGACAATATCTCTTGGCCCATCAGTTGGTTCCAAAGGCTCAACTGGATCACCATCCTCTTTTGGTTCAGCAGACTTCCTTTGAATCTTAGGAGTATGATCAATGTCCATGTCCCGAGGAGTCTCCTGATCTTCGTTATCTAGCTCCATGTATGAGCCTTTAGATCTTTTGACTGCAACATCCTCTTCAAAAGTGACATCCCTGCCGATCTCTATTAGTTTTTGACCTGGAATGTAAATCTTGTAGGCTTTAGAAGATTCATTGTAGCCCACAAATATTCCTTTCTTGCTAGATGGTTCCAACTTAGTCCTCTTATCTTTAGGCACATGAATGTACACAGGACAACCAAAGATTCTCAAGTGACTAATCTCAGGCTTTATTCTTGTGAAGGCTTCTTTAGGAGTCATATTTTCCAAAATACGATGAGGGCACCGATTCTGAACATACACTGCGGTTCTAGATTCTTCTGCCCAAAGGAAGGTTTGCAAGTCTTGATCATGGATCATGGCTTTGGCTGCTTCAACAATGGATCTATTCTTCCTTTTTGCAACACCGTTTTGTTGAGGATTGTAGGGGACATAAAACTCCCTCTTAATCCTTGCCTCGATGCAAAAATTACGGAAGACTCGAGAAGTGTATTCTCCTCCGTTGTTAGATCTCAAAACTTTGATCCTCTTCCCGGATAAATTCTCTACTTGAGCCTTAAACTCTTTGAATTTCTCAAGTACTTCATTAGATTCCTTAGATTTCAAGAAATAAATCCAAGTCTTTCTAGAGTAGTCATCAATGAAAAGTACATAATACCAAAAACCACTCAAGGATGCCACAGACATTGGACCACACAAATCAGAATGAATAAGATCTAGAATGCATTTAGATCTACTTTCACTCCTATGAAAAGGACCTTTAGTATTCTTACCCAATGCGCATCCACGACAGGTGCCTTCATGCTCTTGACTGAGTTTTGGAAGACCAGTGACCATCTTCTGCATGGATGGAAGAGCTCTGAAATGGAGGTGAGCAAGTCTTCTATGCCAAAGCTCACTTGGACTTGTGGAGTCGTGCAATAATGCTTGCATTGGACGAATGGAAAGCCTATAAAGACTCTCATGCTGAGCACCAATCACTCGGGCTATCTTGATGCTAGAGTTTTTCGCCCAAGCAAGAACTTTTCCTTCAGAAAATGCAACTTGATATCCTTTGTCCTCCAAGGTTGAAATTGATACAAGGTTCCTCTTGATACCTGGTACGAACAACACATCACTCAAATGAAGAGAGATGCCGGAATCTAGGTGAAGAGAGGAGGCTCCAACACCTTTCACTGAATAGCATGCATCATCTCCAATAATGACTTGAATGTTGGTATCTCTCTCCACCAAATTTGAAAGATGATCTCTAAATCCAGTGATGTGACGAGAGGCACCACTGTCAATCAACCATGTGTTGCTACCGGTTGGAACATTGCTTGATAGGGCTGAGATAAATAGAAATCCACTTGAATTGTCTCTTGAATCTTTCTGAGGAGAGACCTCATCCACATCCACGATGGTAGCATGCTGTTTTGGTCTTGTTGCACAATCTCTTGCATAGTGACCAAACTTGTCACATCTAAAGCACTATATATGGGAGAGATCTTTCTTCTTCTTAGATTCAGGAGCACCATCTGATCTTCTATCTCTGTTCCTCTTGAAATTGCTTTTCTTTCCTTCTCTTCCTTTCCTCTTCGATGTTTAAGCGGCAAGAACATGGTTGTCTTCATTATGAGAACTCCAACCATTACCTCTTGCTGCCAATCTTGATTCCTCTTGAATACAATCTGCCCGAAGACGATCAAACTTTGGTAGCTTCGATCTTCCACTAATACTTTGGATAAATGGCTCCCAAGATTGAGGAAGACCGTTAAGAGCCAACATGACTAAATCTTTATCATCAACCATATTACCAATGGCACAAAGCTGATCTCTCAACTCAGTGATCTTCATGAAGAAAGAGATGATTGAATCTCCTTTCGCCATCTTGATGTGATGTAGTTGTTGCCTCAATGCAAGAGCTCGGCTGGTATTATTAATCTCATACAATCCCTCCAAGGTTTTGAACATCTCACTTGCTGTCTGCAACTTGGAGATAATAGGCACAAGGTGATCCTTCACAAAATTAATCAATATCTTCTTGGCCTTTGTGCCATTCTTCCTCCATTGTGACTTCTCATTCTCATTGGAAGGCTTGGGTACTTCGCCCTCCACGAACTCCAGAATCTCATTTTCTTCCAATGCAATCAAAACTCTAAACTTCCAAGAGATGAAGTTAGAGGCACCTTCGAGTCTATCTTCAACCTTGAAAACATTCACCATTTTTTCGTAGTTAAGATAGACACACACAGATGAGAATGATGGAGAAGGATAATGCTCTGTTTATAGAAGTCTGCTCACAATCTTTTCTTAGACCCGCTCTGATACCATGTTAGTTTTAGGATCATAAATTCAATAAGCAGTAATTGCAACACATAAGACAATGAACACAACAAGATACCTTGGGAAAACCCTCCTACTCAAGGGAGAAAAACCCAGCAAATATATCGCTTATATATTGAAGGAATAAGAGCAGAAATCTGCTTACAACTCAGGCACAACACAATGCCGAATTTGATACAATGAGTAATAGCACCTCTCCTAGATGCAAAGATACAAATGATTATGTTTCTTCTTGAAGTCGATCTGCTGTGACAAGATGATGATCTGCTGCTCAAGTGCGAACTTCTTCTAGGAATGTGAATTGTCTTGAATGAACTTGATGATCAAATGAATTGAAATGATCTCTCATATATACACTTTGGTGGAGAGGATGCACCCCTTCATAATGCAAGGTCGGCCTCATTAAGTAAGTCGGCCTCAATAATAAATTAAATATTATTTTTTGTCTCAAGTGAAGCGCCTCTTCACTAAATGACATCTCCAATAAATTGAATAGCCGATAAGGCTATATTTAATTTATTGCTTGATAAGTCGTGGCTGGAAGTAGATGCCCGATGCTGCTAACATCAACAGGAGACACATCCCTGTCTTCGAAATGCATCCCAAGTGGGGGGAGACGTGTCTCTTTGCAACCCTATTGTTATGTTTATGCTTTTGGGAGTTCTTAAATCTCTATTCACTTTCTTTTCTTAGGTACCTGGCTACCCTTTTGTAGATGTTCAATTTCATTGTTTTCAAAAAAATTGCCATTTTTAAAATGTCTTGTGGTATTGCAAAACTGACCTGTTTTAGTAATAATAAAAAATATATGTATAAATGGCATGTTTTGGCTTGTCAATCTTTAATGGATTTGACTTTTTAATGCTTATGGAAAGCCTCTTCTTTGCAGGTTTTAAAGAATAGTTTAGACTTTTATCTGCTTTACCTATTTGGTTCTTTTGAACCTTTGTACTTCCTTTCCATTTCGCTTTGCTTGCTTTTATGAATGAATTGATGGTTGTTTATTTCCTAGGATTTTGCAGATAGGTTTCTGTTTTTTTGAATTAAGTTAAGCTTTTTTCTTCAACAAATGATTTTCTATTGCACTTTAGTTTGTAAGGTATACAACCATTCAAGTGCCAATTCCTTAAAGGGAAGTACTATGGTAGGAAATGTGCCTTCTAGAATTTTACATAACTGGAATAATTTTTCACAAGCCTAAGTCATGTTACCTTTGGTGTCTAGTCTTGGAAGATGCCCGTCTTGGTTCTCTTGCCATTGGGCTTGTGGATGGTCTTGATTCCTATGTGTGTCTCTTGTTGATATCTTTCAAGCATTCTTATTTTGTCTTTTGTTTCTTTCAATTGATTTTGGATGCGCATTTGCAATTTTTTGCTTTGCTTTTGTGCAACTTTTACCATCACATTCATGGATTGTATTGTTTATGGTCCAGCTTGACAACCTGGTTAATTGTTGTCGTCTCCCACAGTGTGGGTGATTGGGAAAATAATTAACTTGCTAAAATGAACACTGTTATAGATTGTGCCATTGGAGTACTTGCATACAAAGGCAAAATACAATAAAGGTATTCTCAACTTAAATAGTTCCTACACATAAACCACCACATTCGGTTGTCAAAAGCAATTGGTCTAGCCTCATTACAAACTATTAACCATGTTGCAGACACTGATTCATTGACTGTCAGTTCCATAAGGCATCACTAATATAGATCTACAACCAATTTTGTCTTCTTTATGTAGCTCAAACATAAAAAATGCATCTATTCGATCTCAATTAAAATTAAACAAATATTTCAATATCAATTAAATAGTTTATGAACTGACTCAACCAAGGCTAATTAATGATTGTGGACATGATCATTGTATACATGCGAACCTTAACTGGATGCTACAATAGGCATCAGGGACGAAAGTTACCCCAACTGAACCTAGCATCTATCATCAAGGACGTACATGCCCCATCTGACCTCTGTATTTTATATATGATAACATTAAGAGGCTCAATTGAACACCACACTGACTCATCCCAGATATGAATGACAAGAAACTAAACTCTGTTATCTGTCAATTTGGACACAAGCAACCTCAACTGAATTCAATCATTAGTCAGTGGGAACAGGAGCAATGCCAACAAAATCCCATAATCGACATATGAAACATAAGGCCTCAACCTTATCCTAACACCCATAACCAGAAATTTATGTAATCTCATCCGGAACCTGTAGTCAATCATTGGGAATGTGAGAAACCTCAACTTATCCCTTCAATCTCTTGTTCAAAACATGGGTAGCCTCATTTCATTTCATTTCATTTCACACCTATCATAAGTCAATGGAGATATTGGCATCCTCAACTGAACACTGCCATCAGTTAATGGGGACATTAGCCAACCTCAATTGAGCACAATAGTCATTCATTAGGGACATTAGTAACCTCAACTGAAACATTTATGGTAGTGCAATTCATTATAATCCTTCCAAGTTCAACAGTTATATTCATTATCAAGTGCAATGAAGTCAGTGAAAGAGTCGAAATTTCTCATATGGTACAAACGTTGAATGTTTCTTTGTCAAACATTAATTTGACCAGTCAATAGCAAGAATTTCTGGTTAATGCAGCATTAACTTTGTTGCTTGGATTGTATTTTAGGTTCAAAATATGCTTATTATATGGTGAGATGCATAAAGTAAGTTAAAGCACATACCATTACTTAGCAAAAGTATTTGATGTTGTATGCTGCTTACTCAGAGTGTTTGTAGATGTAAGTGAACAGTAATCCTCAAATCCAATGTATTGAACATTATTCTTTGGCAGATGATTGGTTGATCTCTCTCTTGTTTTGTCGGTAAAAGTAATACCTGAAATTTGAAAAGAAAAATATGAATGTACCTCAAACAATAAGATTTTGATCAAAATATTCCACTAGATAAATTGAAATTTTTTACATAATCTTTTTTTTGAACTACTTACAAAATATTGAACATAATATTAAAGGTTTTTGATTTAGGGATATAGATACATACATTTACCCACACAGATTGAAAAAAAAATGCATGATATCTATGATGTACTAATGACCAAAGAAAATAAAAATTCTATGACTTGCCACTTTTTTCATTATTAACAAGAAATGTTTGTTGATGTGTTTTACAGAGTCAGGTTTCCCTTTATATAGAAGAAAAGCACATGAAAGTCAAGAAAGATATCTCTACCTACCCACAGGTTAGACAAGCATGTCATTCATTAAATATTGATTCTTGGAAATGCTCTTTTTGAAACATATTTGTTTTTGTTTGCCTCATGTAGAAGCACACACATACAAGTTGACAGTTTTAGTTATGAATAATGACTACTAGAAATTATCAATAGTCTAGAAGACCCCTTGGTAGTTTTTCAAATTCTAATATATGGTTGGAAGACAAATTATTTTTGTAGTAGCATCTTATACTAGTGTCTTATTGATCTCTTTAGTTATAGAAACCACAAAAATAGTATATTAACTTTTCATTGTAATTGCAAGTTATAACCACAGTTATTAATAACGATAATAATTTATATGTACAAAGTTAAACCACGTGTTTTTACATTGTTTCAAGACCATGTATCTTTTACTGTATATAGAATCTAGATAAGGTTATTTATAACAGTCCCTGAGAGAGACAAAATCAGGTGGTCTGGGAAAACGCCCATCTACAAGAAATTAAACTTTAAATATCCGAGTTTCAAATAATGACCAAACAGTTACCATACACAGCAGCATACAAATACTTATAGTATGATGAGACCGATATGCTATCTACATGATTTATATCAGAATAGCAGGAAATATATTTCTATTTTTAGACATTTGTGTTTGATTGATCAAAATAATTTTGATTTAGATATTGAGGTCTTTATCTGATGCTTAATATTGTCTATCAGTCTTCTGACCCAACTGATTGTGTATTCCATGAGCTCAAGTTGGCATTTGTTCTGCAGACATTCACTTGGCATCAGCAGCTTGCATAACATCCAGTAAGAAAAAAGGGACTTACCATTCAGTTGCCTAGGCATGAGTGCTGCTACATGTAGCAGCTTGAGCAGCTTTTCGTTTAGTACCATAATAGCATTACACTCCAAAAACATGTGATTAATCCCAAGTAATTGCAACCCACCACATTTTCCATGCTGTTTCTCAAGATTTTCCAGAGATTTTCAAAAGTTGGGTCTAAAATGTTTTTATGTAGACTTACTAAATTTTTTGGCTCATTTTTTCTCTTAGGTACAGATGAATTAAAGCATGGAAGACTAGGATTTTTTTTAGTTTAGGGTCAAGGCTAGAGTATTTAAAATTTTCTTGTTAAGTCATATTTTGAGTATATTTGTTCAAAATTTAAAATTTAAACATT